>JAKIJQ010000142.1:0-117500 GCA_023373905.1 Rhizoglyphus robini | reverse complement strand
AGATCTGGCACCAAAGATGAGCGTGACTCGTCTCGAAATCTGGACTACCCTACTACAGGAATATCAATACGGCCACTTCTGTTCGACCATTGTGAGATTGTTTCCAAATCTCGAGTGGCTAGGTTTGACCAGTTGTAATATGGATTTGATCAATTTTTTGATAAAACAACGAAAGATGCATTTCCCTCGACTTGTTGGATATAGATTTTCCTATTCTCCCATCTCTTCCGATCCGGATGAACAGTCGATTGTGTATCAAGAACAGACCGATGATATGATCCTGCCTGACTGTGCAAATGAGTGGGTAATAAAAGTAAAGGCACAATAAGGAAATAAATTGTTATTTTTAGTTGTGATATCTTGTTTTTGTTTTGATTGTTTTTTTTTTGATTGAAGCCATTAGGGAGAAAATATTGCACATGCACAAAAATGTGCATTGGGCTGAGGCAATTTTGCCATTTTGGGTTAAATTCCATTTCATGCGACTTCCACGATAGTCGATGATAGTGCGTAGTGGTAGATTTGATCGAGGCACAGATTGTGTGTCATATGCAATGCACAACACACACACACACACACACACACACACACACACACACACACACACACACACACACACACACACACACACACACACACACACACACACACACACACACACACACACACACACACACACACACACACACACACACATAAATTGGCCTTTAACTAGTAAATTATCTGGCTCACTGATTGCGGCCACTCGCAAAACGTTCGTTCTATCGTGTGCGTTGTGTGTTAGTGTGCTCGTGTGCATTGTCAGACGAGTAAGTCGAATCAATCGTTCGTTGTGTGCCTCTTCATTATCACTGTTTTGTGGAAATTTAGTATGTAATATTATATGTTTTGTTGTTGTTGTTGCACTATCAGTCATTGAGCTTTATTGATCTAACTGTTTACTGTTTTAGATAACAAACAACTCGCAACATCAGCAAAATGGCTAAGAGCAAGAAGAAGAAGAAGCAATCTAAAGGCCAGCCGACCGAAAGCTGTTCAACAGCAGCAACATGATGAGCCTCTCTCCGAATCGATCTTATCGCCTTCGTCCAATCCCGATAACGAACCTATTCCACAGTCTGTCTCGTGTCTGTCTGGGCTCAGTCCAGTTGATTGTATTCAACAGACGCAAATCTGTATATTTGGTTGTGCATCCGATGTCGACTATGCCATTTACAGAGGCTTCAATGTGATCGTCGATGATGAAACGGTTGCGTCAAAGGAGATAATGGCACAATTCGCACAGACTCTATGCAAACTGTTTCCGTACTTGATTGAGTGCTGGTTCTTTTACCACTCAAGGCTCAATGAGTTGTTCCCATTGGTGCTGAGTTGTGGACTTAAACTGCAAAAGATTATCATCATTGGCTCAAGTCAAACTGACGAGATCAACCACAACTGGTGGACCGCCATTTGGAAGCATAGCTCAGTGAACCATCTCACATGGAAGAACATGTGTGCACATATTCCCAACACCAACTTCAACATTCCGTATGCTCATCTTAGAGTGATGAGATTCGTTGGTTATGATGGAGACTTGGTGCCGATTATCAAGAAATGCAGCGCAAATCTGGAGCTACTCGAATTGGAATCGATGAGTCAGTTCAAATGTGATTTAGCAGTATTGAAACGTGTGTTTGCCGACAATGGCGACATTGGACTCAATGCATCGAAACTGCAATTGGATTCTGTTGATGGCGTTAGCCTCAAAGGTGGAACACATGCCAACTTGTTGGAACTGATCGTGAAGCATTTTAAGAATCTCAAAGTCCTCGAAATTGAAGCACTCCAAAAGTTGAATCTTGCTGATATCGTACTGCACGTGGCAAAGCTGACCGATCTGACCGATCTGACTGTGTACTGTCTGATTGGTTCACGTGACTTTGCATCAACCAAACTGCTGTCTCCATTACGCACGGTAACCAATCTGGACTTTGGCAGAACGTTTCCATTTGGTTACTCGGTTGAGCAGTTCAAATCTATCTTTCCTCGACTATTTCCTAATTTAAGCAAATTGAGATTGAAAGGGGAAAATCGTCATTTTATCGAAACTATTCACGAGAATGCGCTTGAGCTCTTTCCAGGTTTGATTGAATGCAACCTAGAGTTATTAAACGTAGAGGCCGGAACAAGAGAACATTACAAATGGAAGAAGGGCCAAGAAAGAAGACAACCACAGAATGGTAACGCACATGTCGATCGATTTGATGTCAATGCCCCACTGGTGGCACTAATATAAGTTTGTTGGTTGATTCAATGTGTAATGATGACTTTATTAAATAAAGACTAATTCATTTAGTTATTGTTTTACATTGAATAGACTGTGACATAAATCAAATAACAATTCAGTCGAATTAGTTTTGTTTGAATATATAAGAAAATTTTGAAAAGGCAAAGTATAGACATGATGTGCTATTATTAGTGTCCATAAATTTGATTTAGTGCTTTGTGCAGTGCGCGCACAGAACCATGAACAGTGATTTTCCTACTAAAGAGCGAATTTGTGTTTGTGTTGTGCGGCGCGAGTTCAGCCTTTGTTCAACTCAAAATCATATTCGCGAAATTAACCCCTAATAGCACAAGGTCAAAAAACCACTTTCTCCACGAAAGTAGTCAGTATGACTACCTTGCCAAAGGCAGAGATTTCTGGACGACATAAGTTTGTGAGTCAACTTTGACAGCAATTATCTCAGCAAGTACAAAACGTACAAATTTGAATTTAATCATTATGAAAACAGGAAATTTTGAATTATCGATCTAGATAAATTTCTAATAAGATTTTATTTACTATCTTATCACAATCTTTAACTAAAAATGTCATGTTTTTAGTCACTCACAGCATGCATTGCCCCCGCCCGCGACAGCACAGCGTGAACCTTCACCTGTGTGATCGCGGTTGTGTGCTATATCACCTCTAACCTGTCAAACAAGTCAAGTCGACAGGACAGGAGGAGACAAATGTGGTGTTGCTGCTGCCGACGAAAGCACAGTGGAAGGTACGTTGACCACTTTTTTCGATGGACATGGGTCTAGAATTTTGGATCTCCTGACTAAACCTTAAGTCCTTGAACATTGAGATTTTGCAAAGCTACTCATAACATTCTAATAGAAGCATACCTAAAAATATTTTATTCTAATATTTATAGTTCATGAAATATTGTCAAGCAAAGTCAAAAAGTAGTCACTATGACTACTTTGATGCTATTAGGGGTTAATTAGTCTAGAGCGTACTGGTGCGGTTCTGAGTTGTCAGTTGCTAAGCAGTCTTCTCTGCCCATTGTCCGCTCACTCGATCCACTCTGTCTAATAATGCAACCATAGTCGTCGACCAATGTGTTCGTCTATTGCTCGGTTCGTCGGCCAGACCAGTGCAGCACTACGATTACGATTGCGGAGAGCGCGCTCACAAACACACACAGCAACCCATTAGTGTGAGTGTGTGCGTGTCACTGTGCCTGGCTGTCTGAGTGTCTGTCTGTCTGACAGTCTTACTCTCTGTGAGCAATGCAGAAGCAGTAGAAGTTGTTCGCTCGGTGGACGAGCTACGACCGATTGGCCTTTACTGATTCGATCGGTTTAGATGGTCGTCGACATACACACACCGCTTGGTGCTCGATCCGTCTCTCTCTCTCTCTCTCTCTCTCTCTCTCTCTCTCTCTCTCTCTCTCTCTCTCTCTCTCTCTCTCTCTCTCTCTCTTGCGTTCGTTACTGCCAAACGCTAATGGCACGACTCTCACCGAGCGCGGCTCAGGCCAACTCGACTCGGTCGTATGTGTGCTTCAATGTGCGAGCTCGTCTACTCGGCAAAATAGCATTTGCGCCCATCGTGGTCCATTAGTTCTGCTGGTTGGTTGGTTGCCTGGATGCGATTGACACATCCTGACGAATTCATTCTCCTGCACCGTCCGCTCTCTCCTGCTGCCCAACTATCTGCACAGTTTGAATGGGACTTGCCACCACCATCACCATCACCACTGCCGCACGCACCATCCACTCACCACTCGTAAGCCACTCTCGGCCAGCAGCATGCCAATCGACAGCAGCAACAGTGCAAGCTCACAAGCTCACAGTGCTGTGTTGTCTCTGCTAATTGGCCAATGTTCAAGTGAGTTCGGTGTTTGACATACGTTCCAAGTGGAATTAACACATCTCGCATTCGGTTGCCCTGCTCGAGTTGGTTCATGTGCTCCTGCATTACTACAACTACACAAAGCAGCTATATGAGCAGCACTTGTATTGGACATCTCAACGAGTGACTCAACCAGAGACACATGCACACACACACGCTAAATTGTTCGTTTATTTGTGTGATCGTGCTAACATCATTGGACTTACACTGAACACTGAGCGAATCACCCCAAGTGCCAACCGCACACCAATCCGTCCGTCGGCCGCTTTAATGTTGACCACTGTGCAATGACAGTTTATATCCTCCAGTCATTTTTCAGTGCCAATTGGAAGTGCTCAATTCGCCTAAAGTCAGCCTTGTTTGCTTAACATTTACCGGCGCGTCATCTCACTCACTTGCAACTGCGGGCCAATTGACAGTGCCAGTGCAATCAAGTAATCGTCACAACCAAGCGGCCATCCAACTCAATATCGCACGTTTGAGTTTCAGTGTGCGCTCAATGTGTGACATTTGATCGGCAAACCATCGTTCGGTGCTTTCATCATCACACATCAACACACTACTCTCGATTTAGACTCATTTCAGTGTGCAGCACATATTAATTCGATGGAGCTTTTTAAGGCAATCAGTTTGTTGTCAAAACATTGATTGTCTGTTTGTCATTCTAACTAATTGACACGTTGAGTTCGACATTTTTGAGTGCTCCATCGTTGCTCAACTCTGCATCTAACCAATCATGGCCCCACGCAAGAACAAAAAGAACAAGAACAAATCGAAGCAAAAGCCGAAGCCATCAACAAGCTCTGAACAAACACAACAACAAGCCGAGTCATCGCAACAGTCACAAAAATCCCAGGTCGGTACCATTGAACGTGAGGTGTCCCTTTTCCAAAAGGTGGCAAGCGAGCTCATATTTCTCGAATGGCGCGATCTGCCAACCGTGCGAAAAGCAAAACCCGAACTGATGGCTCAGATCAAACAACTCTGTTCGGAGAAGACGATGTTCGCGCTGTCAGGCATTAAGATCACCAAACATCACCCCAATTGTCTCTGTCTGGTGATTGACCGTGAACACAATGAGACCGATCCGGTCACCACCATTCAGTACTATGACATGTTGGTGGGACTGTTGACCAAGGTGCGCTCCCTTTCCATTCACTACCATGAGCGACTCGATGCAATGTTCCCTGCGCTGATCAATCGTTGGTTGATGAACAGTACCACTAAATTGTCTGAGTTTCATATTGTCGGCGGACCAGATGGGGACAGTCTGTGCAGCACTCTGTGGTGGAATGCGTTAAGCTCGATTCCATCTGCGCGAATGATGGAATGGGTCAAAATGCCTCAGCTGCCACCAGCATTGCGAACCAAAACTGGCGCACTCAGTCAAGTACTGCTCCTGCATATTAACAACTATCGATGGAATCTGGTGGAGCTGATTCGTCAATTGGGCCAAGGCATAGAATCGTTCGAGTGCGAGTACACTCTCAACAATCCGTTTGTTTGTGACTCACTCGAACTGGAACGTGTCTTGACTGAGAATCCACATATTGGCAAACACTTGAACAATTTCAAAATCAGTTTCAGGGGACAAACACAAGTAGAAGTCGAACCTGTGAATATGCTAAAGTTGCACCAGGTGATTTGCACGCGCTTTACCTATCTGACAAATCTGCACATCGCGGGATTGCTTCCGGTAAGTGGCTGGATTCCACATCTCTGGCATCCATCATTCAATGTTCCATGTGCATAGCTAGAGTCTACCCTCATACCAAAATACCTAAACCAACTAACTCTATCTAACCCCTTTCCGCTTACCCATTATTGGACATTTCCCTCAGATTCCAATGGAGTATATCTTGGCCAATTTGGTTCATCTAAAAAGGCTGAAACAAACATCATTCGAAGGTGGACTCATTCATTTCTTACCCGAAAAGGCACTCAAGCTCAAGCCCCTCCGTACGGTGACCGATGTGCACTTTGAGGAGATTCTCCACAGCGACTACACAGTGGAACAATTCAAGTTGACCATTGTGCCACTCTTTCCCAACTTGCAAACGATCAAGATTATGTCCGATTGCGAGGACTTTGCGCAAACACTCAATTCTCAGTTAAAGATGTTCTTTCCACAGCTGCGTACACCAGACATTGTGGTCATTTCACCCAAAAATCGTGAAAGTCAAACAATGAGCAACCGGCCGTAACACAACACTCCATGTTCCACAAAGACACCAATAGGTTCTATTGTTTGTTTGCTCAGTGCCAAAGCCAACTGTTCTCAAGTCTGACGTACTACACACTGTTGAACAACACAATATCGAATATTGAATCGAATATCATTAAATATGACAATGTTTTGTACAATAAAATCGATTGATCAATAATTGTAGCGTATTTGCTTTTGAAAAAAATCTATACTCATTAGAGTGTGTCCATTGAGAACGCGAGCGTACAGCTTTGTTTATGCCTTAACCTCACTGACGGGCAGGCATTAATGGCCAAGTGAACTGAAGACGAGTTGAGTAGTTTGTGCCTGCTTGTAATGTAAGTATTTATGTAAAATTGGCCTTAAACTCTATGAGAACTCTCCATGGTATCAAAGAAAAGAGGAAACCCAATTCGCAAATCATTGTTGACGACTGCTGTAGCACTGGTAGACCCACTTCCAGTTATGTCAAATTGAGTGCCCAGGAACTGTGCCTGTAAGTGCGTGTTTGAACTCTCTCTCTCTCTCTCTCTCTCTCTCTCTCTCTCTCTCTCTCTCTCTCTCTCTCTCTCTCTCTCTCTCTCTCTCTCCCTCTCCCTCTCTCTCGCCCTCTCTCTCTCTCTCTCGCCCTCTCTCTCGCCCTCTCTCTCTCTCTCTCTCTCCCTCGGCTTCTCTCTCTCTCTCTCTCTCAATCGTCCTCTCTCTCTCCCTCTCGGCTTCTCTCTCTCTCTCTCCCTCTCTCTCTCCCTCTCTCCCTCTCTCTCTCTCTCTCAATCGTCCTCTCTCTCTCCCTCTCTCTCTCTCTCTCTCTCTCTCCCTCTCTCTCTCCCCTCTCTCTCTCCCTCTCTCTCTCTCTCTCTCTCTCTCTCAATCGTCCTCTCTCTCTCTCTCGCCCTCTCTCTCTCCCTCTCGCCCTCTCTCTCTCTCTCTCTCTCGCCCTCTCTCTCGCCCTCTCTCTCTCTCTCTCCCTCGGCTTCTCTCTCTCTCCCTCTCGCCCTCTCTCTCCCTCTCGGCTTCTCTCTCTCCCTCTCTCCCTCTCTCTCAATCGTCCTCTCTCTCTCTTTCTCGGCTTCTCTCTCTCTCTCTCTCTCTCTCTCTCTCTCTCTCTCTCTCTCTCTCTCTCTCTCTCTCTCTCTCTCTCTCACCTCAATAAACTGTTTTCTACTTACCAATGACAGATTACTTACACTTCGGCAATGCAAATACATTGTGCAGATGTGTCTGTGTGTGAGTGTGTGGGTGCACAGCATCAGTTTGACAGCGGCAATGGTTGCTTCAATTAGTAGAGCCAGACCAAGTATATCACTTTCCTTCACACTGAGCGATGTGCACAATGTACATGAGATCGACTGTGTTTACGATTATGTGATTTTCTATCTCACTGTTTGAAGTGACAATATTAAACTGTTATCCTTGGTCATTGAAATGTCACATTTCATGTCACATGTCACATGTCACACAGAGGAAAACTTAGAAAAGGCCAATAGAGGCAAACCACCAGACAACCTAGTTAATGTACATTTGTTATCATTAGGCATTCAGATAGTAACTGTCTGTGTGTTCGACAGATGTGCAACTTGATCAAATGAATTGGAATGTATGTGAGTGAATGTGTTTGATTCAAAGTAATATTTAATTCTCTGTCAGAGCACACATTCATGCCACTGGCCAATTAGCCTTCAATGAGCCAATGGTGCTGGTGGTGAGTGAGTGTGACCACCGACACAATTAGCACTAACCAAGTGTAAATCACACTACAGCACATTACTATCGAATGTTGTGTGTGCTAATCTTTCAATTTATTGTGAGCCAGTAAATAGTCATAACAGTGAAGAGGCAAAGTTCGACAGACAGACCAATCGCCGAGTGCACTTCGATGGGGATGACTGCTGCTGGTGCTGTTTGTGTTGCTCTGCCCAACATGCAGTACTGCCAAATTGAGTGCTGATTTAGTTACACTGGGGTACTCTTGTTGCCCTGTTTGGTTGTGTCACGTGTTACCATGGTCGTAATTTTACTTGCTAACACTCGAATTGATCTGTCTGTAATTATTTGTTGTATTTTTATTACTTGGAAGCGTCTGAGTATAAATAGCACTATACAATCGAACTGTCTTTTAATTATTTGTATGTTGCTGTTTGCTGTTGTGTCTCGAAATGATTTATTCTTTTGTAGGAATGAGGTTTTGTTTGATTCTACAATGTGCAAACTCTTTGCACATTGATGTGAATGCGAGAACGGTCATAAGTTGTACATAAGAGTGATGGTGCGAGCGTGTGCTTCTGGGGGCCATACTTTAATTACGTGATCAACTGACTGGGTGGGAGGGGTCCAAGGTGTGATCACGCTTTGATCACGGAATTTTGGAAGGGGTCTAAAGTTCAGACCAAACAAAGAATCCCGAATTATCGGATCTTTAGTTATCGAAATACATGTTAATAGTTTGTTGCCTTACTTGCAACAATGCAACTTACTGTACAAATCCAAATATAACGCATGCGCATTTCACATTCGTCTCATGATTACACTGCGATAACTGTAGGCTAAATTTTTTTGGTAGGGGTAGGGGTCACGTCAAGATCACGGACTGATCACGCATGGTACTAGGGGGTCAAAATCTTTGATTTTTTGATCACGTAATTAAAGTATGGCCCCCTGTCTGTGCAATAAAAGTCGGGTCGTCTGCTGTCATCATATGCAGACAGTCAAATTATTAATATACAAAAGCCATTACTATCAAATAACATTATTAAATCGAATTACAGTTTGTGTTCAATAAGCTATCTCTTTTCCAGTTCGTCTATTGAATGTTCGAACTGTGTGCTTGCAACTGAAAGTGCTTTGTTCCACTTTCTCCTTCACAGTTTGATCAAAGTCAATTCGGCAGTCAATAGCGGCCAATTGCACTGATGCCTAGTTGACTATGTAGAGGTGTTTGTATGTGTGCACCGCTTCAAAATGAAAATGAATTGCACATTAGTCATAGAATCATTTAGATAATATCTGTAAGTTATACAAATTGACAATTGTACCAATTGCATTGAGGGTCTGAGTATTTGTGTTTGTATGTGTACGTAAAGTAGTATTTATTAGGTGGTTCGGGCAGAGCAAACTGCCTGGTCTGCACTGAACCAGTGGTGGTGATGGTGAGTTAGTGTGACCACCGACACGATTAGCACTCACCAAGTGTAAATCACGCTACAGCACATTACTATCGAATGTTGTGTCTGCTAATCTTTCAATTTATTGTGAGCCATTAAATAGTCTCAACAGTGAAGAGGCAAAGTTCGACCGTCAGGCCATTTGTCGAGTGCACTTCAATGGAGTTTACTTCTGCTGTCGGTTTTTGTATTGCAGACACACAGACAGACAGTCTTGCAATTGTGGTGTTTTTGTTGCCCATTCCCTGTCCTTGTCACGTGTTACCATAGTCGTAATTCTACTTACTCTCATATGAGCTGACTTGTTTGTGTTGCTCTTTATTACTTGGATGAGCTAGGGTAATTCTTAGATTGTTATGACTTTTTTAATTATGCAATGTGCCAACTCTTTTCCCACTGGTAGCGAGTCACTGCGGTAAAACGGCAAGAGTAATAAATTGCACATTAAATCTATGGCAATTGTGCAAGCGTGTGTGCCTGCATGTATGCAAGGCAATAAATAATATTTAATGTGAAACGCCCCACCAAACTGCAGGTTTGCGCACCCATTAGTCGGATTGTGTGTTGACTTGATATGCACCGTAAAGACAATCAAATTATTCATACACAAAAGTAAATTATGGCAAAACTTTATTGAATCGAATTACAGTTTATATTTAGTAAACCTTAACCTTTCCTGTTCGTCGATTGTATGTTCGAACTTTGGGCTTTCCGCTGGATGTTATCTGCTCCACGTTCTCATTCGTTGCACCATCAAGGCCAATTCTGATTTCGGGAGTTGTTCCCGTGGACTGTGATTCTTCCTGTGACCACAGCACAACACATCGATCCGATTGACGAATCGGATGGAATGAGATGAGACTGATGTCGCCAATAGTGGTCAACTTGGTTACCTCACTCACCAAAATTCGATAGGATTCAGTAGGCAAGTTTTGTTCGTCTAGCTTGTGGCACTTGAACACTATCAACAGTGATTCAGGCAAACTTTTGGAAAGGTGAGGCAAATAAAGATTGTTATCTATTGCATGCATAAATAAAAATCTAGATCTAGCGTGAAATGTTACTTACGTAGCACATTCCTTTGCAGCGATCAATGTCGAGCCGGATATGATTGTTCCAATGCACTGTAAAATCATCTCAATGCCACCTTGATAGATTTGTGCCTGAAATGAATTGTACTTGGCCATGATTTGTTGTTTCACAAGGTAGTACTGCTGTTCATATGTCAACTCGCTCTCAGCTGGATACACAGACGTCTCAGTGACAGGCATTGATCGTCCAGGTAAGTAAGACATTGTAGGGCTAACGAATCGGTTGTATTGAAATCTATTTAGGTTATTAGTAATTTGATGATTAATTTAGAAATGTTTTCATGTGTATTACCTGGTGAACGTCAGTGACATGAGCAATAGAATTGCACCAACCACAATTATGATAGTCTTCATGGTGAGTGAGAATAGACAGTGGACAAAGTAATCAATTGCTGCCTCGATCTGAACAGAACCAAACCACAAGTCAAAGTGAGTGCAGTTGGGCAATTGAGTTTGCTTATATTCCTGCATTCAGTGGTGAGTGTGTTGTTTTACTGCCAATTGGCAATTTGAACAAACCACCACAACGAATGTGAATACACCAACACCCTTCACCCTTGCACTCACCTTTACGACTTCAAGCCGATTAACTCGAGTTCGATGGAGGATGCTTTATGGCTCAGGGAAAGAGGTGAGTCCGTTCAAAGAGTAGCGCGCAATGCGTCCGACACTCGAATCACAGTCTAGAGAGGGAACAATTTGCCAACACGGACGGAGTCAACACGCACAAACTAATACCTTAATAATCGATTGTTCTCTGACCAATTTACATTCCTGACAATAAATTATGCAATTCAATAAGCTCATAGGTGCACTGACTGTGGCCAGTTGGGATGTTACGACCAATGGCGGGTGAGGAGTTGCGGGTTACGATGCATTTTTATTGTCTTTGTGGAGAGTCGAATTATTGTTTATGATATTTGAACGGACCAAAACGAGGGTTCTTACATGAAGTGCTGCTAAATCAAATTAGTAGCTTGAATAACTCAAACGATTCACTCCGCGTAAGCCCTGCAATGCGATTCGCCGCTCTTCTCTCGGTAATACATTTAACACAAATCATGTTCCTGTGACACACATTAGTCTGGAAGCAAAACAAACAAATGTCTTCAAACATGATGTCTAACATGCAAATTACTAGATTCAATATGCATGCATTGCACAAGAAGATATTAGTGATTTGTGACTAATTGGGATGTATGTTCGTGTTTGCACTGCCAAGCCAATTAGCATTGCAGCAAATTGAATTAAGGACGGTGGGTGGCACACTGATATTTCTCTAATTTAGCTGCAGCTCAGAATGGCAAACAGACACCTAGCATCTACACTGGGAGACTTGTGCATTTCCACCAAACATCGAACCAGATAAGCAGGCAATTATTAGTTCAGTAAGTTATTTATCACCCAACGAACAAGTGATGCACAACAAACCAAGCCGACAAACAGACACGGGGCCATTCGACATGACGAACACGAATGGAATTGCACTGGACGACTGGATGTGTTCGTTCTTTGAAAATGGCCAAGTTAGTCTGCATCATAAAACGAATTTATGGGTGATGTGCCGCCGACAGACTGTGTGCAGTGCACTTGCATTGCCATTCGGCTTACTGTGTGTGTGTGTAACCTAATTGACTCTCTCTCTCTCTCTCTCTCTCTCTCTCTCTCTCTCTTCCGGTTAACTTCCACTTTCCTCTATTATTCAAATTTAGTTTACTTGCAGTATTCTTCCAATGAACACGTGCAACCAGCAAATTTGCACTCTGTGTTTGTTTACACTGTGTATATTTATTTGTTACTGTTGATAAATTATTTAAAGCTTTATAATAATTATTTTTGTAACAAGAAAATCAGAAAAATAAATATTGCATTATGGCATAGGAAGACTAATTGACGCACTGAGTGCTTCTGCCAAGTACTGGCAGTCAGGCCAATTGGCTAGCAGTGGGGCTAATCGAATTAGTGATGGTAGCACACTGAATTGCTCGCTGTTGTTGCTGCCTTGCACAAATGTAGAATGATGATCAGTCTTTGAGCATCTTAACTTAACGATTAGTGCATTTTTCGAGGAATATCAAACTGGTTAATTGCAGTCAATTATTAGTTAGGTGAATATTGATTACTCCACAACGAACAAGTGATGCAAAACAAAACAAAGCCGACAAACATAAACGGTGCAATTCGACATTATGAACACGAATTGCAATTGCACTAACCACAAGAGGTGTTGGTTCTTTGGTAATGGCCAAGGTAGTCTGGCTCATAAAAATAATTTATGGGTTATGTGCGGCAGTGGGGCATTGTTGGTCAAACTGACGGTGGTCGACAGGCTCTATGCCAAGTGTACTCACTTAATAACTTTGATTTCTGTGCGAATATGTACGCGAATGTAACGTTGCCTACTTGCATGTCTTAAAAAGTACTTTTACTTTTTCCTATGCAAATTTTATCTCCTCGCAGTAGTCTTTCAATGTGAAAGGACACAATTTGCAATACTTGGTGCTCTTTTACTTGTTTGTTTGTTCTTGTGGGCAATTGTTCGGTAGTGGTGGTAATGGTTATGGTTGTGTGGTTGGTTTGTTCCGTTTGCCTAGAAAGTGGAACTCTGTTTCCTTTGTCGAACTATTGGCACATTAATGGGCTCTGTGTTCCCTGAGAACGGCGGTTATGTGGTCGTTTGGTAGGGTCGATGTAGTAACTTTGCTACTCTTGAACTTGCCATTGGCACTTTACTTTCTACTATTACTGCCTTGTACATTCGACTTGAGTTCATCGTTTTATTGCGAGCACACTGCCTTACAACTTGCTTGCAACTTACATTCGCATTACTCTTGCAATGAACCTACTTTTCAATCGTATTGCTTATTCGTACATGTGCTCTTTCTCCGATGTGATTTTCCATTGGCTAGTGGTCCCATTAAGCAATAACTCACTCGATCCTTAATCGACGGGCATTCGGTCACTCTCAGTGCTTCTTGTCTCTGAGAGATCGGTCAACACATTGGAACACACAATTAAACAAGCAATCATAATTGTTATAATATCTTTATTGATGCTTTTCGATATGGTTCACCCAAACAAGGTTTAGATATATGGGAATCAGTAAAAATGAGACAACATAATATTTTTAAATGTATCATTGAAGACATCATTGGGTGTATTGAAAATAGAAGGAAATCATAAACAGAATTGGAATTGCATAGCAGTGTGCGGTAATATGCATGCATAGTATAATAGTTAATTAGATGAGTTCATTCCGTGGTGGTGAATTGAGGAGACATCAGCCTTGTGACTTGCCAACTGTCTATCATCATTGATGTTAATGATGATTCATCATTCTGCAACAACCTCGTTTGGTGGAACGACGTGAACTGTGCACTTTGGCGCCTTCTCCTTGCCACAAGTGCACTCTCCGACTGGACGATTTGCCACATTCGATACAGGACCCATTGATTGAGCAGTTCCATTCGAGTTCTTTTTGCTTCCCGGTGGGTGCTTCTTCGCTTTTCGTTTTCTCGAAGTAGAAGGCTTGTTCTAAAAGGAAAGATTGTTTTAGATTCAAATCTACATCTAAGTAACAGCCCTGAGCACCAACTCACCACATCCACAGCAACCCCTTCCTCAATTTTAAAGTTCTCATCGAAGCCAGGATTGCGCAGTTGCCCATAATCCATGAAAAGGTTATCCAACGAAAACACTTCACTCAAGTCGCGCAAATCATATTTCTCGGTAAAGTATCTGTTCCAGTACTTTGTGTGATAATACTCGGCTTCAATGAGTGATTGCGCATAAAGAACACCCCTCTTGTCAAAATTTGTTTTCCTAAAGATACTAATTCCACTCTCATTTGTGTCATCTGGGGGCACACGAGAAAAAGTATGAAGGTAGGGCCTTAGCCGAGGATTGCGATTATGAATTCGAATCCATTTGCTGTGAATTGTGAACAACCCAGGATTAGTGACTAGATGAGGTAGCTCACAAACAAAATCACTTACGGATTCTTATTTTCACCAAAGTGCTCAATCCAAACAAACTCGTCAGAGATGTAGAAATAGTTTGTCTCCCTATATTCGTACACTTTTGCGGGCCAAAAACGTTGATGGTTCGGTGCCCAGACCAGACTGTGTCCTCTCTCGCACGGCATCCACATTTCGGTCTTTATCTTTTCGTAGTCGACTTCATAGTAATTCCTGTAGCAGGAATCACACCGATCGATTGCCTCCAACTCTTGATTGACAATCGCGAGCAACTTATCGAACGTCGGCTTGATCTTATTATACTTCAAATTTTTGTTAATCTTATACTGCAACACAACATAACTGTGCCACAGCTGTGTAAGAGAGAGAGAGAGAGAGAGAGAGAGAGAGAGAGAGAGAGAGGGAGGGAGAAAAATTAAAAACAAAAGAATTCATTACTTTAAATGAACAATTTAAAAAAGAGAAATACAAACAAGCTTTATGTCGAACATAAACTCCTCGGTGCAGTGATACTTGTTAATTCGACTCGTTTTATTGTGGATCCATTCAAAGTCGATTCGATCCCTCACTTCGCAATCGGAATAGTCAATTTGCTCAAGATGAGCAAACATAGTCGCGCCATTTTGGTCTTTATGATTAGACAATCTTTGGATGGTGTACTTGAAGGTGGTTGCAACTCGTTTCATGACTTCGTATTGATTCAATTCTTTTTTAGTCAGAAAACCAAGTAGCAAACAGAACACAAAGCCAGCCTCTTTGCGTGCACATTCGATACAAATCTCTGGATCGACAACCGATGGCAGCTCATTGATCCAAGCTTGTTTTAGTTTTAAGTTTCTTTCGTACTTAATTGGAGCTTTCTTCTTAACTAGTGTGTTTCGAAACACTTTTCCAGTACATTTTTTGTGCCAACCTAAGCCACAACGCTTACAGTGGTATTGGGTGTCATCCAACACTCGGTGACAATCCCAACAATTCTTATCTTTGACTCCTATTTTGATTTTCTTTGAATAACGTGATTTTAAGATTGCATCAACTTGTGGTTTCTCGATTATAAATTTTGATGACAATCGTCGGACCAATTTCTTTGTTTTATTTTTGTTGGAAACCGAAACGTTCTCATCATTATTTGATAACTCAGAATCAGCATCGTTAGTGTTATCAGCAAGCACATCATCTGACTCAACTCCTAATTCTTGATCTGAATTATCATCATCACCATCAGCTTCTCCTGGTTCGGGATTAGCTTCATTAGCCTTATTATTCAAATCGTTAGAAGCAGCTCGAGCCTCTTGATACACATTTCGCTCCCTATCATTTGTAGCTGTTTCGAGCTGCTGTGTATGTGAAAACTTATCTGACCAGTCAACTGCTTCATCATCAATTGGAGCGTCGGGAGGATCTTGGTAAATTTCCTCATCATCAATTGGAGCAACGGGATCTACTTGATCATCAATTGGAGCGTCGGGAGGATCTTGGTCAATTTCCTCATCATCAATTGGAGCAACGGGATCTACTTGATCATCAATTGGAGCGTCGGGAGGATCTTGGTCAATTTCCTCATCATCAATAGGAGCTTCGGGTGGATCTATGTCACTTTCCTCATCATCAACTGGAGCATCGGAAGAATCTAAGTCATCTTCCTCATCATCATCAGTTAGAGCGTCGGAAGGATTTGGGGGAAATTCTTCAACTAGTATTTCGCCGGTACCTAATTCATAAAATCCCGCAAAATCCAGAGTATTCTCTTCATTTTCGTGAGCATCAATTTGAGCGTCGGAACCTACATGATAATCTTGCGCATAATCAATTGGATTATTGGGTGGAATCTGTTCATTTTCCTGACGATTCATCGGATGGACGAGAGCTACTCGATTATTAACTGCATAATTAATTGGAACATTTTGATATTCTTCTTCATGATATCGTTCCTCATCGTCTTCATCATCGTTTTCTTCATCGTCTTCTTCATCGTCTTCTTCATCGTCTTCTTCATCGTCTTCTTCATCGTCTTCTTCATCGTCTTCTTCATCGTCTTCTTTATCATTTACATCATCATCATCAGAACGATCTCTTAAGCTCTTCCATGTAGAATTGGAACTTTCCTCTTTAACTCGAATTTCTTGCTCATTTGCATTTGTATTATATTGAATAAAAGATGAGGGGGTAATTGAGTTTGCCACATCAGCGTCATGCACAGCTATAATCACTTGTGTAAGGTCATTTACTTCTGGAATGCGTTGTGGAGATTCAACCGGAGCCAAATTCACAAGCTGTGAATCATTTACTGCACGGGATTGCGCGATTGCGGGCATTTGGTTTGTTGGTGGCTCAACTAACACAGGTTGAATTTGCCTCGGTTCACCTTGGGACCGGGTAGGGTCAATGGATTCAATTTGGTTAGCCGAAGTGGAACTGCTACTAGGGCCTGGACGAAGATCAACTGTACTTAAAGAGGGCACTGCAGGTGCTGGTCTATTGGACAGTCCCGAACTAGTAGACGGTTGGTTCACTGGTCCAGTGGCAGCTAAGTTTGGCGCAGTGGGGGCAATGACTGCAACATTAGTTCGCCTGGTGGATGAAGTTACCAACGATGATAAAAAGGTAGAATATGTGGAGCTTCGAAAAATGTCCCTAAAGTGAGCCACATGGTTCAATGGAATTTCATTTGATGTAGCAGCAATAAGCATTCGAGTGCCATCGGGGAGTGTATGCATAGTTTCGGGGTAGCAATATAATGTCGAACCCGGATTTATTGGTGAATCAATTTGTAATAAAGGCCTTTCTTGTTGACTAGAATGGACCTGCTGTGGTACATTTTGCATTGGACAAACAATCAAATGCTGCAATTGATCTGAATTTAATGCATATCTAGCTGGTACAGTAGACGTTGCAGCCCCAATTGACTGTTGAGACTGATTTGGTTGGCCACTTGCCATTTTTATTCGAATACTTTTGAAGAAAGGTTCAGTTCTACTGGTTAGCAGCAGCGGTAGCAAGCCTGGCACCTACCTCAGTTTTGATGACAGTTATACTTCAGATAGACTGGCGATATGAGATGTGGTGTATTTGGGTTATAGATGATGTCTTCCTATTCTGGGAATGTAGATTTGCTTGTAGATGGTTCGAGATCTAATTGTGACGAGAATCGAGAACAAAGTGTCTCCATTTTGGGTGATTGCGAAAGGCCAAGAGAGAGAGAGAGAGAGAGAGAGAGAGAGAGAGAGAGAGAGAGAGAGAGAGAGAGAAGAGATGTGAAGAAAGCGCAATGTTGAACAATAATGTCTATTGCGCATAGGGCAAACTGGCTGACGTCACAAGTGGCTTTGTATCGGGTGGATGACTTATTTTTTTATTACAATTTACACCAAACCAGGATTAGGTATGTTGTATCACTTTGTGGGACTTGACTGAACAGAACTCGTTTGGGACGGTCAATTCGTTTGATCGATTATGACAACAATATGGATTGGCGGCGAAGAGGCGAAATTCGAAAACTAAAACAATAATACTAAGCGTACATTGAGAGTGACTGTGCGAAGAGAACGATATGGTTTGTTTGTTGATATGGTGATGAATGCACTGACGGGAAGATGGTTATGGTAACATTAGAAGCAATATCACTCGTTCTTGGTATGATCACTTGTTTAGAGTAACGATAATGCAAGCACAGAGAACATATCTACCGAAATGACGCAGTTATGAAACGAGAGCTCTGGATGAACTGATTGAGGACGCCTTTGTGTGCGATGTGTGTGTGGCTGCAAGGGCACCTTGTGCCTCCGAGTCGACTCACTTCAAGCATCTGTCGTCATTCTACTGCATTCAACCAACGCCCAAAGAATCTTGTGCAATTTGTCTCCTTTGGCTTCTGTACGTCTCATCAGATTAGCGCACGTCTGATGAATTATATATCAAACGCAGGTGCAATGTTCAATACAGTCTAGTCTCGAGGTGAACGAGTTGATATTTACGATCAAGCCACAGTTAAGTGCAGGTTTCCACACTGATGAATGCACAACAGATTGACGAGTTGACCAGTGTTGTTGGACTAATTTAATATTTAATTCTATAGTTTAATGCACATTTGGATTAGACAAACAAATATGAGAGTGTTCACGGTAGCGTGCGCAATGGTCGAGCCAGTGAAGTGTGCACTGCTCACATTTAATAAATAAAATAAAATCCGATTACCTTAGTGACGCCAAGTGCGCACTTTGAGCTCGATCCAATGAAGGCGGAGAATAAAGTTGCAGAACGATTGGCATTAACAGTGTATCATTTTGCATCACTTAATTGTAAGTGATCCGACATTTAATATAAGCGATGGTGGCTACAGCTGTTGTCTCACAATCAAACTAGAGGAATGTAAATTACAGTATTTGGACAAATGCCCTGGAATGACAGCAAATACACAAATTATTTGTAATCTTCTTTACCCCCAGACTAATATTCTCGGGCTAAACTGAATTTCATTACATGAGAACTCAATCACTTTCTATCACACACGTTCGTGAGTCACTCTGTGCAGATTGACTCGAAACTGTTTCGTTTGAGTGGCATTGCCATCAGAACACACTTTTGCCTCGGACTGATCACAGCGTTCAGCCTGGTGTCTTTTCGGTTATTCTTGTTGTATGCATTTGGGCTGAAAAAATAAGTTTGCAGATGATCTTGATGTTGAGAGAGAACTCGAATGAATTCGCGAAGAGAGACAGAACAGAGAGGACAGCTTACAGCACGCAGCTCGCACAACACTCACTGCTTGTTAGTTAGCTTTTTGCTGGCCGGGTTGGAGGCACACAAGTGCACATTAGTGGTGAACGTGTGTGTGCGCTCTGTGTGCTGAAAGTGAGTTATTGGTGGACAACCTGGTACAACGTTGTACTGAATCTGTACTGAATGTACTGAAACGAATTTCCTGTCGAAGGTTGTCCTGGTGACTGGTGCTAGTTCAAGCATTGGCCGCGAAGTAGCCATTCAATTTGCCCGTCTCGGCGCCCATCTGAGCATCTGTGGCCTCAACCGAGAGAAGTTGACCGAAACGGTGGCAGAGTGTGCTAAGGCGAAGCTCGATCCAACTCAACAGATTGTGGACACCATTTGCGATGTGACCAAGGAGGAGGATGTGCAACGGCTGGTGGATGTGACTGTGAAGCAGTTCAGTGGTCAGTTGGATGATGATGCTCACGGTGCCACTGTTGATCAAGACTAAAGGTTGGTGCTCGTTATGTGTTCTGTCCTGCCAATGCTCAATGCACAATGTCTACTGTCTATTTGTCCAATTCCAAGTTCAATGCGTTAATCCGCCTAATACAAAATCAGTTACAATTTGTTGTAGTCATGTGTTCAGTCTAGAAAATGATCAATGTTAAGGGCCAACTGCTAATGGCAAATGGCATTTCCAACTACTAGGCGTCTAGTGCCAACTGCTAATGGCGAATGGCATTGCCTACTACTTCGCGCCAAGTGCCAACTGCTAATGGAGAAAAGCATTTCCAACTACTAGGCGTCTAGTGCCAACTGTTAATGGCAAATGGCATTGCTAACTACTAGGCGTCTAGTGCCAACTGTTAATGGCAAATTGCATTGCTAACTACTAGGCGTCTAGTGCCAACTGCTAATAGCAAATTGCATTGCTAACTACTGGGCGTCTAGTGCCAACTGTTAATGGCAAATGGCATTGCTAACTACTAGGCGTCTAGTGCCAACTGCTAATGGCAAATGGCATTGCTAACTACTAGGCGTCTAGTGCCAACTGCTAATGGCAAAAGGCATTGCTAACTACTAGGCGTCTAGTGCCAACTGCTGATGGCAAATGGCGTTGCCTACTACTTCGCGCCTAGTGCCAACTGCTAATGGCGAATGGTGTTGCCTACTACTGGGCGTCAAGTGCCAACTGCTAATGGCAAATGGCACTGCTCACTACCAATTGCTAAGTGCCAACTGTCTAACACCTAATGAAGTTATGTGTTCAATTATCCCATCGCAAAGTACCCCAGTTTGTCATATTTCACTAATTTTCCTTTCTATTCCTCTCACCTAGGCAATGTGGTAAACATCAGCTCCGTAAACAACTTCCCGAACGTACTCGCGTACTGTGTGTCCAAGTCTGCAGAGCCATGTGCGCCGTTGGCCGATTGCACACTGTGCCACTGGCACTGCCACTGGCACGCAAGCAGAGAGATCATTTTAAAGACTTGTACAAACCGTGTATCACTGGAATACTCGGTTTTATTAGGTGAAGCAGGTATGAACAATACTCTGCAACACAAGTTTGGGTCGAAGTCGACAGGCGGAATGAGATTGCACTTACTTTCCGTTAAGAACCTTGACCTGACTTGTAAGTAAGTTGCCATTGTGGCTTCGACAGGCGGACTAAGATTGCACTTACTCTGGAACACAAGTTCGGGTCAATTAGATCAATCAACAAGAAAAAGCCACACTTACAGCAATACCCCCCATTAGTTCTGTCGAGCCTCAATCGAATATGTGAATATGAATGTGTTCTTTCATGGCTATCTAAAACATCATATACCTAACTTATTTGTCAAGTAGTGTTCACATACTTGTACACACAATTCAAGTCTTGATGGTGAACACGATTGCACAGTTCCTGTGGCCGACAGTATCTGGTCCATAGAGCGACCCACACCGTCGTACCAATGCTGCTGCTGCTGTTGCCGGCACTGCCTCACCCCAACCTCAGATAAGAACAATACACATGCAGTTGTGATGAGAGAAGGAGATAGGGAGAGTGAGTGAGTGAGTGAGTGAGTTAGTGAGTTAGTGAGTGAGAGAGAGAGAGAGAGAGAGAGAGAGAGAGAGAGAGAGAGAGAGAGAAGAGATGTCTTGGTGCCGTAGTTTGGCCGTTCGTTATATAAACTCACACTCAAACACTATTTGTCTATTAGATTGTTTGTGTCCATTGGTGGACAATTGGAAACACTCTTGATTCGAGAATGTAGTTATATGCAATACGGCACCGATTGGTTGGACGGACACATATACATATACAGCAACAATGCGACCACTTTGCATTTACATGCACACACGGTCACCGATCACAAATCTGCCTCCACTCTAACTCTCTGTGATCACTTATCACTTACGAGCCCTCTCATCATCATCATCATCATAATCATGACCTAACCCGAGTGGAGTCCGATTCGACTACGACAAAAAAGTGATTCGATTAAGCCAATTTCTGATTGAACTACGAGAAACAATACGCAAACATTATCCATCAACACTGAAAATTCATTACCACAAATGTTGTTAGCATCTGCTCATCATCCAAGTGGTGGCCAGTGCCGTGGTGTAGTCCTGGAGGGAATGTTGGACTTTATTATGTCTTTTTATTTTTGGGCTTTGACTAACTAATTCAAATGAGAATCTCATTAACAGCGATCCCAATCTTGTTGTATCATGCCCATGCTCGATCAAGGACAAAACCAAACTCATCGTGCAGTGAAAGCAGTTGCCAATTGACGTGGTTGCGGGCCGAGTGCCGAACCCAAGTGCGTCCACCGTTCAACCCAAATCAATGTAATGTCATGTAGTATTTGCCTTCATTTGCTCCTCCACAGATGTAGATTAATTAAGCCAGTTTAGTTTTAGTTTAGCACAATCGCCAAATAATTCAGCCTTGGCATGTCAATGTCATTTGAGTTGCCGTTCAAGTACACAGTTCGTTTTCGTGTGCAGTGGAAGTTGTCTCAGACCGCAAATGAACATCTCCGATAAGCAACTGGAAATGTCGAACAGTCATGAACAATTCGTGTCCACTCTTACAGCAGTATTGAACTTCGCCTTTCGGGTACATATCCAGAAATGAGCAATTGTTTCAAGACAGTTCTTTAGCGTCGAGTGTCTTTAGAGAAGCCCCACGATTACAGTTGAAGTAGTGGAGAAGGCGGCCGTAGGTACGAATCCGTGTCAGTTGATCAAAGAGGAGGCAAATTATAATCATATAATCATTGCATGTACACAGTACTCACATAGATATTCGTCTGGATATGGCAATTGCGAGTCCAGTATGGTCAAGAACTGACACAAACACGAGCTCACACGCGCAAAGCAATGCTCTAGATAAACACTAATCATGGGGCAAAACACATCGATAAAGTAAACAAATCATTCAGTACAGTAAAATCTTAGTTTTGACAATGTCCAAAGATGTACTACAAGAAATTTATGTCGATTTTATGCACAGAGAAGAAAAGAAGAAGACGACGACGACGACGGCGATGATGATGACAACCGTGGAGAGTGAACTCGAGTGAATGTGTGCGCGAAGAGAGACAGAACGTTCAAAATGTTAACAGAGAGGACAGCTCGCAGCTTACAGCACGCAGCTCGCACATCACTCACTGCTTGTTAGTTAGCTGTTTGCTGACCGGGTTGGAGGCACACAAGTACACATTAGTGGTGAACGTGTGTGCGCGCTCTGTGTGCTGAAAGTGAGTTATTGGTGGCCAACCTGGTACAACGTTGTACTGAGCAGCAAATTGTCCTATGTAAATCGCTAGGCCATTTGGTGTTTTATACTTTTCTGAAAGTATTTTCAATGCTGATCGCAGTGGTATGATTTATTTTTCTCAATTAATTACTGTTCCAGAGCTATGAATTAACAAAGCAGCAGTTAATGTAGAATACAAGTTTTGATCAATTAGATCAATAAACAAGAAAAAGTCAATTTAGTTGGCCAGTGCGTTATCTCTACTACTACTCCACTAGTGACCAATGGATGGTTCAGTACCAAATAGAATGGCACAGGCACCGAGCAACACTGGTCACCTGATGTGCTTTTACCTGCATGTCCATGCCTCGATTGGATGTGTGTCTGTGTGCGAGGCTGTTAGATCACACTCGAAACACTGCGAAACAGCACATTTGAACACAAACATTGTCACACAATTTAACGTGCTGACAGACTCGGCACAGCAGAGTGGTGGTGTGTTGTTTGTCGAGCACTCTCACTAAAAAAGCGAGGCAAAAAATTGCAGACGATATCCACTGCGGCTGCACCTATGGCGATATCCGCTGTAATTGCCAACCCTTCTCAGCGCATATCCCCTGTAATTTTGCATGGCAGCGATCTAGCGTTTGTTAGTTCTCAGCGTATATTCACTGTAAATTGTGCAAATCGTTATGAACATTCGCTGTAAATTTGAAGAAACTAAGTCAAAATACATTGTATTTTTGAGCAAATTATTTTATTTAATAATTTATTTAATTGAAATATAAATGATACAAGTGCTCAGTTTGTTGGACCAAATTCACAATACGCGTACAATAGGATTTGCTAATCAACTTTGATTATAGTTTGATGGACTTCAACTTTGAAAGATAAATTTTCAAACGAGTATGAGTCTTGATTAAATTAAAACATTAAGTTGAGGTCAAAAAGTGTTATCTTTCTGAATTGGGCAAAAAATAGTTTTGAAATTTGTCGATTTGAAACTGTTGATGGTTGAGACATTTCTGATTCATTTGCTGTAGGTTGTTTTGGTTTCGTTATAGATTGAACAGGAGAGCAGAGTGTTTGTAGTTTGGTGGTTTCTCGGAATGGAAAATTTATTTTTCAAATAATTTCTGACCTTATAGATTACGGTGGTCAAAGGTGTTGCAATTGAAGAAGGTGTTGATTTAGATTTCTGTCGTTTAATCTTCCTTACTATCTTCAGATTTCTTGAAATTCGTCCTACAGTTAGCCAATCAAGCAGATTTCGTCAAAATCGTTTCTATGTATAAAAAATGGTTTAGTTAAAATAAAATATCAAAATATTTTTATTACCGAGAAAAAATCTTGTCGGATGGTGCTATCTTCAAATCCAATAACTTCTGCTACTTCTTGCTAATCGCAGACTCTCCATCTGATTCAATCCAATCTTTAATACGATTCGTTTTCTCGTCTGGAAATGCTTCTTTGGACAAGATTAATTTAAAATAATCAAAATAAACAATAGACTCACCTGAAGGGCTAATCTAGGTGTAGATTATCACACAATTAATTAGGTATATTACTAGTATTTGAACCAGCAGCTGTCATTTTGAAACATTATAGCTATCATCAATAAACAAATAAATAATGCCATTGGCATGAAAGTCGGAGCGAGAGTGTGTGAAACCTCGCAAATCATTTAGTAACATTTAACATGCATTTGGGACAAAAAATCCATTCTCGGTTATTTAAGGAAACACTCTTACTTTTGATTGACAGTTAAAAGTTCACGTATCAATCTAATTCATTTTGTTATCATCACACATTTAAACAATTTCCAGAATACGCAGTTAATTGCAATCAGTTACAACCAAATCATACACATAATAATTTTCAATTTACATCACTCATCTCTGACTGAGGATCGTGAACACCACCTTATTCTAATATGGTCATTGCATACAACTCTTATTCCTAATTCCGTTGATTCAAAATGTTATTGAGCTCCCATGTATTTATGCACAAAATATTTCGCTTGAACATACTACAGATACAAATGATATCCCAACAAAATTTTCACTAACATTAGTTAGGAAACTTTCTAATAAAACATGCTCCAAATAGTCGAATGAAATAAATGTGGACCAAAACAAATCGCAATTTCGCAATTTTTCCCAAACCCATGTGAATTCAAGCATCTTTAATACGGGACTTCAAGAAGAAGATAGATAGTGTGGTGGGCGAATGCCATTGGCATGTCGCCATGTAATGACACAGCCATTTCCATTCCAGATCGACTTGTCATCACCGCATACAACTATCGATCTGTGATAGACAATCAATCAGTCAGACACTGGACACCGTACCGGCCAGTCGCATCAGTCTGTGCTT
The DNA here is from genome assembly GCA_023373905.1 of Rhizoglyphus robini. Lineage (NCBI taxonomy): Eukaryota > Metazoa > Arthropoda > Arachnida > Sarcoptiformes > Acaridae > Rhizoglyphus > Rhizoglyphus robini. The sequence goes on along the minus strand of JAKIJQ010000142.1, from coordinate 92,060 downwards.
CTTTGTACTTGCACGCAACCAACAATAAAATGCCTTGAACCACCAAAGGTCTAACGAGTCCGCAGTTCCAATCAATTACATCCCTTGGCGGGACGTTTGACATCACCGGTCAGGCGTCCTCCACAATACAATGATTGAGAAATCAACATTTTGTGAAATTGTATTTGTCTTGAGTTTATCATTGTGTCAAGTCTCATTGTCAGTTCTAGTTTCCTAGCGGAGAACACGTTTCAAAGACCCAATACAATGTCAAATGTTGTTTTTCATTACAATTTCTCAATGCATTTCTGCAAGGGAATTTGTCCAGGGAATAAGAGCAATTTCCACTTTCATTAATTTCTAAATATGCCATTGGTTAGGTGATAATAAACGTATTATTTTAAATAAAGTTGTTTAAGGTTTAAAATTTCGAACAAATTACGATTCTTATTTATTGCACGATTCATTGAATCATGCGGGGCCGTTTATTTTAATTTAATGTGTTTGAACAATGTGTTTAAAATGAAACAAATTACGATTCGCAATAATGCTAGACCTTGTTGGAAAATGCAAACAAACATCCACACTCGAGTCAAATGGTCCGCATCCATCTCCTTTGAGTGTGCTTGCTACTGCGCATCTTCTTTACGCACAGCGGGCGCACGGGGAGAGTGTGCTTGGCTGTGTCACACAGGAACACACACAAAGTTGACTCTCGATCCCAACACATTTCTATACAAAATATCAAATTTTCAAAAAATCATATCTCCGGTGCCCTTTGGCCTACAGCGAGCTATTTGCGCACTGCACACCTTCACCACCACCAGAACACTGAGTTAAAATTTCAGACCGATCCATGCAGTAGTTTCGGAGGGTTTATGCGGACAAGAAATGACTGAAGTTACATTTTTCTCGGGTATATATCGTCGCTCCCGCAATCACTCACACCTCGCTCGCTTCGCTCGCTCAGCGTGAGTGATTGCGTTCGCTCCTCCAAATATCGTCGCTCCCGCAATCACTCACACCTCGCTCGCTTCGCTCGCTCAGCGTGAGTGATTGCGTTCGCTCCTCCAATTAAATTTTCTCGAGAGTGAAGAAAAAGAGAGTTGATTTGAATTTGAGTTGAGATTCTAAACTTGAGAATACACAAACAAATAAAGGTGAGAGAGCACGAAGGCAAATGTGACCACGCTCGATTTCAATATGTGTGTAGTGGATGAGATAGGTGAAAGGTAAAATGGTGAACATGAGAAACTAGCGGCAAAGCTTATTGCGCCAGCAATGCACTGGCAACAAATGTGGCTGTGACTTCACGGTGAGGGCTTTATACCTCAAGGTGAAGTGTTTTCCTATGAAATCTTTTTGCAATTTGCAAAGGATGTTCACTGAGATTAGTCACTGCAGAATCACAGTAAATATCAACTGCGTTTATTGAGAAATTACAAAGGATATTTCAAACGCGCGTAATGCATGAACACATAACTTAACGCAATCAATATTCACTATGATTTATTAAAATTGCAAAGGATATTCACTGAGAAACGGTTATAAGCAAGACAAGCGCATTCTCAGTGAATATTCCCTGCAATTGTCTTTCTTGACAGCGTAAAGCAGCTGCAGCTGCACTCACTTTAGTGAGAGTGAGCCATGAGCCTCGTTGGCCACATTATGAAACTAGCACTGGCACGCAAACAAAGCGATCGCTTTTAGGGACTTACCAAGCAGATCACATTTGACAACTTACAATTCTTATTTCATTGGCCCTTGCGTACACTGATTTACATAGACAAATGTAATGCTTAATTAATGCAGTGCAATGTACACTCATTCAACGAATTGGCTAAACAGTTGGAATCATTAATGAACCAATTTATTTTGTCTACAGAACTACTCAATTTCACTCGATTGCACTGATTTGTATCGATCGGGTTTATTTCGGTTCGAGCAGAAGATCATCAGCCAATGTAAGACAGTCAGCCTCGCTCATTAGTGTGCCATCTCGGGCCAACTTTGGCACTTCGGGATTATGTCGGGCCGAGCATGAGAGTATCAGCCACTTTACATTTAGTAATGGCAACTGCAAGTTGAGTGTGTGAAGAATTGCGTGCAGAGAGTCGAGTGAACCGATGCATATCTATACAAACATTACTTATTTAGTGCCAATTGGTGTGTTTACAATCCAGAAATTAAGTTGTGAGTAATTTCCATCAACTGGTTAGTGCTACTGCCGCATCTCTGATCGACTTGTTCACAAATTGATAGAACTATCTTTAATAGCACACATAAGCTTTCGAATTTTATGTATTCGCATATTTTGTTTAAAATAAACCTTAATTTTTACAAATAAAGTGTTTCATGTTATTTCGTGCATTTATGCTTTGATTAATAAATTAAATCAAAAGACAAAAGGAACACATTCGGTTGTCCATGCGTCAGCCGGGAGTCGAACCCGGATCAACTGCTTGGAAGGCAGCTATGCTGACCGTTATACCACTGACGCACATTCATTGACACACACTCGAAGGAAATGACATTTTAAAGATAACGAGTTCGAACATAGTCGTGACTAAACCGACGAACAACTCGAAGTACATGTTTGCATTGACGAGTTTGTGTGTGTGTGTGTGTGTGTGTGTGTGTGTGTGTGTGTGTGTGTGTGTGTGTGTGTGTGTGTGTGTGTGTGTGTGTGTGTGTGTGTGTGTGTGTGTGTGTGTGTGTGTGCATACAGAGCAATCCTGCCAACCAGCAATACATTGCATACATTCGACAAATGTTGTTGTTGTATGCATGTCGTTACTACTGGTTAGACGGTGATCACATAGACAAAGACATAACAGAGAAACATAAAAAGAATATTGCCATTCGCTCCATACTCTTCGCGGTATAATATCATGAAACCCAAAAACAAATGATGCCCAACAGACATTGTTTATTAAAATACAAAAATCATAAAACGTACACAAAGTAGTCATTAACAGTGACAAATGTGCTCGGTCCACAATGGCAGACTCATTTAAAAGTCTCAAAACATTATCCACGATTGTCGATGACATTTACAGAATTATGAAGCGAATAGTTGTTAACAGAAATTGAGTACAAATTCAAATTCGAGACAAATGAGCTGTTTTCGCGTAGTTCTGGCCGTTCACAAACTACTACTGTGAAGAACTAAAATTACACGAAGCAAAACTCATGAAACTCGGACTCGTTTCTGTTCTTATCGACCCGATCAGTTGAGCGATGTCCTCTCAAATTCGTCACATCGATTTGAAATCAAAGATTGTGGATTCGATTCATTCAATCTTTCAGGTCTGTATTGATGTGACAAATTCGAAAACAACATTCACTTGATCAGCGAATCAATAAAAACAGAATTCAAAGTTTGACTTAATGTTCTCTCTAAAATTCACTTTTAATCGCTCAATTTCTGTTGTGAAAAATGTCTGTGAGAACAAATCGTGACGACAAACCAGTGGGAATTGATCTAGTCAACGAATTTGACCACAGATATATTAAACAACAAAGACTGAGCGAATTAAATGTAAATTATCGACGAGTGTGCAAACTCACAAATGATCAATGTTTGCCTCTCATGTGTCCCAAGTGGAGTACCAAGTCAGTTAAGTAATGAGAAGGAGTGAGTTCCAAATTAGGAACAGACAGTACTTGACTTCACTTAGAACGCCACTTGAACACTTGAGTGGAAACTGTTTTTAGGTTTGTGTGTAGCAAAAAGGGGTTAGACGTAACAAAACTTTCTGAGCCATGCATTGTAGTTCACAGGGGTCAGACCACATAGTACATATTTACATAGACTCTCTCGAATATGTAACAGTGGCCAAACACTGAGATGGACAAGGCATGGCTTAGCGAATTGAGTTGCACTAAATTGGACAAATTAGAATGAAGAGTAGATGACAATCGTCACGATTTCAGCATGAATCACCGCAACCAGAAGAAACCCATATTAATCGGATAAATTCCATGAGATTTCTGCAAATCGCGAATATATATTAAAATTGGCGATATACAGTAAACACGAACTTACAAACATTTTTTTTGAAGCCACTTAAATTCGCATTTTGCTTCAACATCATATATTGTGATCTATCAAAATAACCATATTTCGACCAAGTTAGCTGATAGCACATCTACTGAAGAACTGCGCTTAGTTGAAATCGACTTTTATACTCTCTTTCGTCTACTAACAAAATTTGATAGTCGGATTTGTTATGTCTATTGGCGAAGAAATGTAGCTTGTTAAATGTAATGACTAAATCTTGAAATATGTTAATGATCGTACTAATAGTCATTTTTACCAGTTTGTACAAGAAACTTTGTATACGAACAACATTTGGCATGCATCAAATGTTATTATGTTGTGTCCATTACAAAGTATAGATTAGTATGTTAAGACTGAGTTTGGCAAAACAAAATTCCGAAGAATTTTAATTACCTCCCAACTTTGAACACACAGTTTTGACTGTAGATTTAGATTTAGTGCTGTGACTGATTAGTCGAAAACTGTGTTCTACTGTTTACCAATGAGAGGCACAATAAACAATACTAAAATCAATAGTCCATCAAAGACCATTGTGATCATTTAGTTCAAAAAACGAGGTCAGTTACTTTGTCATTAATGAAACATTCAAACAATTACTAATCGCCAAAAGTCACACAGAACAAATTCAAATTAAATTTAGGTTTTTATTTATTTTATAAAATAGTAATAATAAAATGGACAAATCCAAAAGAGTTATACAAATTTAGCCTGCGGGAGCAGGCTCATTCTGTTGAGCATCTTGATTTGCCCTAATCTGGGCATTCAAAGCCTCTTGCTGTTCAGCAGCTATACGAGCTGCTTCCATTCGGATGAGTCGTTCTCGTTCCATCCTTTCAGCTACTTCTCTGGCTAACGCTTGCCGGTCAGCTCTCTCTTGGGCTCTTGCTGCCTCACGTTCTGCTTGACGACGTTCTGCTTCGGCTTGGTCCATTCTGTGAATAGAAAGTAGAAAACAACTTTATTTGACTCAATTTAAATAAATGATTAAGAGAGTTTTGATGAAAGAGTTTGATGTGTCGACTATTCGAATGTCATACATCAAATGAGTGATCGATCTACTTTTATTTACCCAAACATAGACTTATTACATTGGAATGTGACATGACATTCGCTGTGATTGCATTACAAATCCTCTATTCATTTTGTTCAACAAACGACGTTTTTCAACGAATGAATCAATTAGTGATTGCACTGTGTCTAGACTGTGCCTGCAAATTAGTTCGTCTAATTGATTTTGTTCGAGTTTGGTTTAGCTGGCATAATGCACGAAGCGATAAAACGCTCATGTCTGCATACCAACCTCAAACCAGCATAATACATCTTACATTTCAATTGTGTTCTACATTATGCTTTGCATACAAAGGACATTTCAATGGCAAACTGTTACTGCACTAAACGGTACTGAAGTTCACACAGTCATAACTGTCTCCATGCGAGTTGATCTATGATGCAGACATACTAATACATAGCACCCTTAACAGCAATTAAAAGCTAATTACTAGTCTATCACTAATCGTTTGTTGGATTCAAGCATACCAACATGAACACGAACATACTGTCATATGATAAACTAATTTGCGTTACAAGATCGATTGCTGTACAGTGTACTTGTTCGCTTGTCTCATTTGTGCGTGTGTGTTGTATTGGGCGTTAGTTGCCAGGCACTGTTCGAATGCATCACGATTTAGGAATGCAATAAAGGAAACAAGCATACTTATGGCTGACGTGATTGCTATAAACTATCTGAACATGATTGCTGCCTATTCATAAACAAATTTGTCTGCCAATTCGCAATCACACAAACATGAACACAAAGTAAATACTCACAGATAGAGACATCTCCTCGTCGACTGTCGTCTCTGTCTGTAATGTGACAAACATTTTCTGTCTAACCGTATGATTGATTTTGATTTTCCAAACAATAAATTGCATTCAACCCATCATGAGGCAGTCTTCCACTACTCTCGATAGTCAAAAACACCAACAATCAGTAGCATCCAACAACTGCGACCAGCAGCAGCAGCAGCAGCAGCGACCACCACCAATAAAAATAGAAAGCGATGAAGATGACCATGTTGTTTTGCTTAAGACTGTACAAAAGAGTGTTCCATTGCCATTACCACAACCATGTCTAGTGAAAACAAATGGGCCACTTGATTACCGAGAAGACTGTTTCTGCGTAAGGTGTCGAATGATCAAAGAGTACTTGGCTATGCTGCCGTATTTGCCTAAATGTACGTGTGTGGAGTGTCGTGATGGTCCTGTCGGTGACCAACAACATCAGCTCCAAGTCCATAACGGAGATGTCGTTGATAGTGCCAATGAAGCGATACATCCACAAGCTAAACTTGGTGAACCGAGCAATGAACAACAAAACATCAAGCCTCAAGGCGTATTGTCACATACACACAATGATAATGATGATCGTTACTCGAAATGTCCAACTCCTGATTATTTGCCACAATTTTTAAGCGATGATGATGATGACGATGCGGAGGATGATGATGATGAGAAGGATGAAGTGTTGGTGAAACAAAAACAACAAAAAGTGGAGGAAGATGTGGATCAAAGTGAAAGTGAAGATTGCGACAATGAGTCATTAGATTACAAACCATCTGAGCATCATTCACTAACCGAACCACCAGAACGAATCAACGGTCTATTCCATTGCCGCTACAAGAACTGCTCTAAGACTTTCATGGGTAAAATCCACTTTATGCAACACGAACTAATTCATACGGGTAAGAAGCCATTTGGCTGCACTCGTTGTACGTTCGTATCGAATCGAGAGTGCAGTGTCGCTAAACACTTTCGAACAGCACATAATATGAAACTGTATCAGTGTACATTCAACAACTGTGGTCATTCCTATTCGGTGCACAAGCATATTGTTGCACACATTATGGCCAAACATCGTTGGGCAAACAAAAATCGAAAATCTAAGTTAACGGTCAAAATGTATTTGGAAAAGCTCTATGTCGAACCGAAATGAAAATAATTACTCGTGGTCTGTGTTGAGTCTGCACGAAGATGTTACATTGGATCGATTAATTAAATTGCATTTGTCCCATTACAACACGTTACTCACAATAAGTTTCTCATATTCAATAATAGCATTAATACATACAAAAACTTGTATCAAACATTCAAACAACAAATGTACATTTCCAGACTAATGATCACTGAATGCACAACCAATGCTTCACATCAATTAAGAGTTCAGAAAGATCGAATCGAGCACACACATAAACTATCAATAAAAGCATTCTTTATAACAATAACGTCTGGAAGCCTTTTGAATCAATTTGTTTTTTTACTTTAAATTTGGTTGAATGATGGCAACACAGACGAGGAAGAGCTCCGACCAAGTTGGACACTTGGAAACGTGATCAAAGTGAGCCATTCCACCATGTCAAATCTACTTACCACGATATTGACTTCACCAAGTAAGTGACCATTTCACTCATTCGACGCCAACTTGCTCATCCTGGCTCTGGATATGGCAGCAAAGAACAACCATTCCGCCATGTCCCATCCATATGCCACGGCACCACTTTGCTACTGATTGGCCAGGTTGTGTGCTGTCATATTGCACTTGACGTGGTCGTGACAATTCACATCTACTTGCCACGACAGCACTGAGTGCACCAAGAAAGTGACAACCATTACATTTAATCGACGACAAATTCTAGATTCTACACTACACTGCGCCATTTTTCAAATAGTTGCTTTCCCGAATTATTTAATTAAACAAACAAGGAAATGAATGATCAATTGAACCCTTTGAAATCACAATCGACCAAATAAAAGCGGAGCTATTACGATTGATTAATCATACATTTATTATTAGGGAAAATAGAGAAAAATTCAGTAAATTGACATAACTGAGTCATTTGTGATATTTCACGGAACTCACAAAGTTGATTTTGATGATTTAGTAATTTAAAAAGCATAATAATATAAAGTCAAAGTTAATTCAAACTGATTGAATAGTAAAGATGTTGCAACTTATCGAGTTGCACATATTGAACTGATAAGCGACTGAGAAATTTTGCGAATAGTTCCTTCTCGCTTTCAGATAAATTCTATAAAAAACAAGAGCATTAGCATCTATTTTGTGCAATTGAGCAGCACGAACATACCAAATAATTGTGTTCGGTCCCAATGAACCAGCCAAATCGATGATCATCGTGAAGAACCAAATACTTACAAATTCCTTGTTCCGAGCTTCGTTTGATGATTTTGACAATCTTACTCACATGTGTTGTCGGTTCTCTGGCTGGTTGGGTTTCCTCAAATTCGAGCACCAAATCCATGGAGTTGTACAGATTGTCCAGTGGTTGCCAGCTGTTCTCCTCTGCGGGATGGTCCTTCCACTTGATGCAATACTCGATCATGCTATCAACGATGCGCTTGTCGGTGATCTTTTCTACTTCAAATTCTTCTTGGAATTTTTTGTAGTTCATTTTGGTTATCTTGAGTGAGATGTGGTGAGAGTTTGATAGAATGAGAAAATTAACTTCGAAAAGTTTGAAGCAAAGGAAGTTTGAGCAAATGGGAATCGACAGTCAATCCTTAAGGATGATGTGTAATCGAGAGAGGAGAACAAGGACAGCAACGATATAAGCACACGCACGCAAACACACACACACACACACACACACTCAAGTAAGAGCAGCTTAAGTACAGTACAAAGCAAGCTTGGTTGCGATGCACACAGTGCATATGAGGACACTGTTCGTGTCTAGCTCACCGCATTGGTCCATTCGTAAACAAAGGAACCAACAGGATTGAGTTTGGATTGGCAACACAGGAATTGCCTCTCTAGGAAGGTGTAGGATAAGATGAGTCACATTTTGTGTTAAACAATGCATCTAGTCTAATTAGGTTTGTGAGTGAGTGTGTCTTGCTTCAGTTACATATCGAGAATTGTCACTTATAACGAGTGCTTCATTACTCATTACAATTCTAATTTATCTTTTTATCAATCATACATATAATTGATAATTGGCTATAAAAATTAATGCAATTAATTCATCATCAATTAGCACTAAAAACCGTAAACTGACTCAAAAAATTAATTTTGTATTTGATTATTTTATAATTGAAGATCAACAAGCCTAATTTATAATTGCTTGACTATTTAGAACTAGACGAGTGTTTCTGTTAACTGGTGGGAGCCGTTCTCACCAACAAAACGATGACTCAACTTTTGTCTTTATAATATTCCAAATTACGAACTTTAAACAATATATTTAATTTGGTGTAAGAAAGGTTAATGCTCATTTGTTTAAAGAGCAATAGACAAACTAGAATTTAGAGGGTGTGACACTAGTGCAAATTTGGTTTGTTCTCCTCCAGAGACTATCAAGTGAACTAAGCATTAAAGACGTAAACCCAATTCTATGAACTGCTTATGATGTTTATGACAATAAAAGTAGGCATTAAACGGCAATGTGTGCTTATTGTGGTGAAGTGCATCACTGACCACCGAGAGTGCAATTAATGAGAATTGAATAGAAAGCAAGCAACCAAGCTCGTTCAGTTTTTTTTGGAAAAACCCATTCGGGTATTTTTATTGATTAGACTTCCAGCGAACGGGCTACAAAAATGTGTTATGAATTACAGTTGGAGTTAGAGGTTTACAGAGGTAGTTTGGTTTTAAAAAAGATTAATGGTTGCTCGTTCGGTTAGATTCTTTTGGTTATAAAATAGTGTTTGACTCGTTCAATAGAGCGTACTGGTTGACAGTCACTTGCAACTAACAACACAAGGCAATCGATGCCACCGGGAAGATGATATTAGAACACGAAACACTAATTGAAATACAAACAGTGCCATATTGATATCACAGAGACTAATTCTCGATGATAGACGATGGTAGGTTGTTGAGTGTGTCCGCGACCCCCGTTTCCGATCAGTACATTAAATGAATCATATTTCAACTGACCAATTATCACTAGCAATTCTGCCTATTTTTTGTTGAAATCTGATTGAGCCAATAAGTAGGGTTAGTGACTTCATTAGTGAATCAGAGTGTCCGAATGACAGCTCAAGTTGGCCAACAAACTCTAACAAATCAATTCGAATCCCGCGTTTGCGTTTGTGTCTGTGCGCGTTTAATGGGTTCGCTGCCCGTTGCCGTTGGCTCACCGAGATCTCTACAAACGAGAGCAGTACGCGCCGAGAGCACATAGAGCACACTTCGCCTACGCGAACGGATTCCGTGCCGTGCACTGCCGTCACCCACCAAAATGGAGTCGGCCACTCTCTGTTGTGCTCGGGAATAACTCTCACTCGCACACGTACGCACACAACGAAATACTCGCTCAAACACTCGTCTGTCGTATTCTTTTGCTGTCGCATAAGCACATTCTGACTAACTATTCAAGTGATTTTGATATTCCAAACAATCAATACCATTTGATCCACCATGAGTCAACCTGCCCCTGCACACCACAGTCAAAATCAACATCGAACAGCATCATCCAACAACAACAACCAGCAGCAGCAACAACAGCCGCCACAAATCAAGATAGAGAGTGATGATGACGATGATGTATTCTTTCTTGAGACTGTGCAGAAAAATGGTCCAAGATTGCAACCACCACCGCCGCCACCTCCGCAACGACCACTACAATGTCTAGTGGAAACAGATGGGCCACTCGATTACCGAGAAGACTGTTTCTGCGTGATGTGTCGAATGATCAAAGAGTACTTGGCTAAGCTGCCGTATGAGCCTAAATGTACGTTTGTGGAGTGTCGTGATGGGTCTGCCGGTGACCAACAACATCAGCCCCAAGGCCATAACGGAGATGTCGTTGATGGTGCCAATGAAGTGACACATCCACAAGCTCCACTTGGTGAACCGAGCAATGAACAACAAAACATCGAGCCTCAAGGAGTATTGTCACCTCCACACGATGATGATGATAGCTACTCACGATGTCCAACGCCTGATTATTTACCATCATTTTTTAGTGATGATGATGATGATGATGACGATGATGACGATGAGGAGAATGAAGTGATGGCGAAAGAAAGACAAGAAAAAGTGGAGGAAAATGTGGATCAAAGTGAAAGTAACGATGACTCCTCGGATTTCGAGCATAGCCTAACAAAACCAACTTCGTCAACTGCCTCTAACAAGAGAAAGAAACAAAAGAAAGCATCATCATCATCTACAAAACAAACCAAATGTCCCGGTTGTAATTCGATTCTAAGTTCGAAATCGAACATGATAATTCATTACCGGGTGAGTCACCTAAACTGGAATCCATACTACTGCAAGTGGCCTAAATGTTCATATGTATCGGGCTATTCGTCGGCAGTGGAGCAACATGTCAAGTCGAATCACTTGAATATGACAGTAAACATGCATGTGCAAAGTGTCAAAGACTGGGTTGGCAAACGTGACGGCAAACCGCCAATCGACACACTGCTCAGTTCATATCTGGTGAAGACTACCGAGGTTAACTATCCAGTGCCCAGCAGTTCTATTGAACCAAAAGCTACTTATACACCTAAGGTAGTACACCATAAGTATACCTGTCCCAAGTGTAGTCGCAGTTTTATGGGTAAAAATCACCTTAAGAGGCATCTTGAGTCACACAAGCGAAGTGGCTCCAAATGCATTTGGCACAACTGTGGTCACTTTTATTCTACTACCAAATCGACACAGGCGAGTCGACATGTATGTCATGCTCATTTGGGCGTTACGGACCTAATCCCGCGTCTAGAAGATTACAAAGAAGCCAAAAAGTATTTGCAGCTTGTTCGGGTCAACGACGATGGCATTCCTGATACACAACCCACAACAAGTTTTGTATCAACCATTCAGGATGACAATAATAATGGCGATGAGGATGACGATCGTTCAAGTAACGATGATGATGAGGACAATGAAAACTCAAATGATGATGAAGATGGTTCGAGTGATTGATCTCATCATCTTTCATTTGCCAAAATACCAGCACAAACCAACGGTCAATTGATATGTCTCTCTCTCTCTCTCTCTCTCTCTCTCTCTCTCTCTCTCTCTCGCTCTCTCTCTCTCTCTCTCTCTCTCTCTCTCTCTCTCTCTCTCTCTCTCTCTCTCTCTCTCTCTCTCTCTCTCTCTCTCTCTCTCTCTCCCTCTCTCTCTCTCTCTCTCTCTCCCTCTCTCTCTCTTTTTCTCCCTCTCTCTCTCTCTCTCTCTCTCTCCTCTCTCTCTCTCTCTCTCTCTCTCTCTGCATAATGCAAGAGTAATTGAGTTAAACCGATAACACTGTTCACCACACATTTCATATATTACCGACTTTATGTCATTCTTTATTTATTCAATGACAAGTTGCGTATGCAGCCAATTAGTCAAGAAGTTGAGCACACAAAATCTCGTCTTTGGTGTACAATTCTCAATTAATTACACAATAAATCTTATTTGTTCAAAGTCTCTTTCGATTTCTAGTCAATGTGTCGCGAAAGTTCGCGAACGAACATCGATTAGAATGGTGGCGAAATGTTCGATGCCAAAAGGCTATTTAATGGCCGCTATCTGTGACCATTTGGTCAATCTTTGAGGATCTTTTAGAATCCTTTGACTCAACTGCTTGTAACCTAGTGCGCTTGTATCCTTTTACCACCTAATAAAGGATCTACTGTCCGCCGCCTTTACCTCTCTTCGCTCGTTCCGCGAAACAATACGTCTGTTGTGTATTGTAATACATCTCGTAAACTCGGATGCTAGATTGACAGGCCACCAGATTTCGTTGAGGGAATCGTTCGGGCACCACCAAATCATGTTCCTCTGGATTAAAGCCAGACTCACATACACTGACAAACTCGATTAAACCGTGCCAATAGCTTACGAGATTGGCACCGATTGATCCGTGATTACCGATTGGCCGACCGAGCCACTGTCCTGTCCGCAGGTGCCAGTGCACCTTAAGTGACAGTAACGCGCTCAATTTGATTTGGCTATCAACAGTTCCGTTGTGTCCATCACATGCACACAGTGCATATGAGGATACACTTCGTGTCTAGCTCACCGCATTGGTCCGGTCGTAAACAATGGCAGCTCAAGTTTACTCAACAAACTCTAACCAATCAATTCAAATCCCGCTTTTTCGTTTGTGTCTGTGCGTGTTTAATGGGTTCGTTTCCCGTTGCCCGTTGCCGCTGCTCACCGAAATCTCTACAGATAAAGCACACTTCGCTAACGAGCACGAACTCCGTGCCGTGCACTGCCGTCACCCACAAAAATAGAGTCGGCGACTCTCTGTTGTGCTCGAGAACAACTCTCACTCACACACGTACGCACACAACGAAACACTCGCACACAGAGAGCGCTTGATGCCTGTCGTCTTCGTTAGCATAAGCACTTTCTGACCAACTGTTCAAGTGATTTTGATTTTCCAAACAATCAAGACCATTTGGTCCATCATGAGTCAACCTGCCCCTGCACACCACAGTCAAAATCAACAAAGCACAGCATCATCCAGCAACAACAACAACAAACAGCAGCAACAACAGCCGCCACAAATCAAGATAGAGAATGACGATGATGAGACTGGACAGAATAGTGTGCTAAGATTACAACCACCACCGCCACCACCTCCGCAGCGACCTCCACCACCACTACAATGTCTAGTGAAAACAAATGGGCCACTCGATTACCAAGACGACTGTTTCTGTATCAAGTGTCGAATGATCAAAGATTTCTTGGTTAAGCTGCCGTATATGGCTAAATGTGCCAATGGTACGTGTGTGGAGTGTGATAATAGTCCTGTCAGTGACAAACAACATCAGCCCCAAGGCCATAACGGAGATGTCGTTGGGGGCCATACTTTAATTACGTGATCAAAAAATTGAGGTTTTTGACCCCCTCGTACCATGCGTGATCAATCCGTGATCAGGACGTGACCCCCTACCTCTGCCCCCAAAATTTGATAACGTGATGATTTGAATGTGAAATGCGCATGCGTGATATTTGGACTTGCACAGTTAGCATTGTATGATACAAACTATTTACATATATTTCGATTATTTCGATAACAAAAGATTCGAGAATTCGGGATTCTTCGTTTTGTCTGAACTTTAGACCCCCCTCCAAAATTCCGTGATCAAAGCGTGATCACACCTTCGACCCCTCCCATCCATACAGTTGATCACGTAATTAAAGTATGGCCCCTTGATGGTGCCAATGAAGTGACACATCCACAAGCTCCACTTGGTGAACCGAGCAATGAACAACAAAACAACGAGCCTCAAAGAGTATTGTCACCTCCACATGAGGATGATGATCTCTACTCGAGAAGTTCAACGCCTGATTATTTGCCATCATTTTTTAGCGATGATGATGACGACGATGATGACGATGAGGAGGAGGAAGTAATGGGGAAAGAAGAACAAGAAAAAGTGGAAGAAGAAGTGGATCAAAATGAAAGTGACGATGACTCCTCGGATTTTGAGCATAGCCTAACAAAACCAACTTCGTCAACTGCCTCTAACAAGAGAAAGAAACAAGAGAAAACATCATCATCATCTACAAAACCAAACCAATGTCCCAGTTGTAATTCGATTCTAAGTTCGAAATATAACATGATAAATCATTACCGGGTTAGTCACCTAAACTGTAAGCCATACTACTGCAAGTGGCCTGAATGTTCATATGTATCGGGCTATCCGAACGCAGTGGAGAAACATGTCGAGTTGAATCACTTGAATACGACAGTAAACATGCATGAGCACAGTGTGAAACACTATGTTGGCAAACGTGACGGCCAACTGCCAATCGACACACTGCTCAGTGCACATCTATTCAAGACTACCGGGGGTAACTATCCAGTGACCAGCAGTTCTATTGAACCAAGAGTTACAATAGCCAATACACCCAAAGTGTACATCTGTCCCAAGTGCACTCGCAGTTTTATCAGTCAAAATTACCTTGCGAGTCATCTTAAATCACACAACCGAAGTGGCTTCAAATGCATTTGGAACAACTGTGGTCACTTTTATTCTACTGTCAAACCGACACAGGCGAGGCGGCATGTATGTTATGATCATTTTGGCATTAGTCCTGACCAGTGTCTACTACAATATAAGTACAAAGAAGCCAAAAAGTATTTGCAGCTTGTATGGAACAACGACTCTGACATTCCTACTAAACAACCCATAACAAGTTAAACAGATAACTCTGTTCACCAGACATTTCAATTATCACAGACTTCATATATAATGACTAGTTGCGTATGCAACCAATTAGTCAAGCAGTTTAGCACACAAAATCTCGACTTTGGTGTACAATTCTCACTTGATTACACAATAAATCTTATTTGTTCAAAGCCTCTTTCGATTGCTAGGCAATGCATCAGTTGTGTATTGTAATGCATCTTGTAAACACGGTAACCAAATTTCACAGAGCACCAGATTACGTTGGGTGAATCGGATGGCCATCACCAAACCGTGTTCATCTGGATTGAAGCCAGACTCACATACACTGATAAACTCAATGAAGCCGTGCTAATAGCTTACGAGATGGGCTCCAATTGAACCGTGATTACCGATTGGACGACCGAGCCACTGTCCTGTCCACTGGTGCCAGTGCACCACAAGTTACAGTGACGCCATGTAATTGAACCATGGAGTAATGGAGGTAATACCATTTTACGGCGAGACCTGAGCCAAGCTCACATCGATTAACTTTGCCTAACAAGCCGGCCAATCTGCACTTAGACAGACACGATCATATGTTTGCCCGAGCATTAGTCTGTGAGACCAGTGCCCGAATAGCCCTAATACATATTGCATCACAAATCTGCTAATTTGTACTCTTTCGAGACTGAAAAGATCAAGTGTTCTCTCGAGTAATGCTATTTAGTCAGCGAGACTTGTGTCTTATTCAAAACGAGATCTTGTGTGTTTCGACTACTTTCATTCTGTTTTGAATATGACTTGCTCAAGTGTGTTCGCCACACTACGCCAGTCGTTATCGTGACTTGCCTTCTCTCTCTCTCTCTCTCTCTCTCTCTCTCTCTCTCTCTCTCTCTCTCTCTCTCTCTCTCTCTCTCTCTCTCTCTCTCTCTCTCTCTCTCTCTCTCCGACTCTATCTCCCTTCCTTTCTTTCTTTCTCTCTCTCTCTCTCTCTCTCTCTCTCTCTCACTCTCTCTCTATCTCTCTCTCTCTCTCTCTCTCTCTCTCTCTCTCTCTCTCTCTCTCCGACTCTATCTCCCTTCCTTTCTTTCTTTCTCTCTCTCTCTCTCTCTCTCTGCCCTCCGCAAGCGGCCATTTGCTTGTCTGATTGTGTCTCTCGTGTGCGCTCATTCTGGTTTGGCTATGGACCTCTCCGTTGTGTCCAGCACATTGCGCCCTTCCTGAGCAGCCATTTGCTTGTCTGATTGTGTCTCTCGTGTGCGCTCATTCTGGTTTGGCTATGGACCTCTCCGTTGTGTCCAGCACATTGCGCCCTTCCTGAGGGGCCATTTGCTTGCCAGATTGTGTTTCTCGTGTGCGCTCATTCTGGTTTGGCTATGGACCTCTCCGTTGTGTCCAGCACATTGCGCCCTTCCTGAGCGGCCATTTGCTTGTCTGATTGTGTCTCTCGTGTGCCCTCATTCTGGTTTGGCTATGGACCTCTCCGTTGTGTCCAGCACATTGCGCCCTTCCTGAGGGGGCATTTGCTTGCCAGATTGTGTTTCTCGTGTGCGCTCATTCTGGTTTGGCTATGGACCTCTCCGTTGTGTCCAGCACATTGCGCCCTTCCTGAGGGGGCATTTGCTTGCCAGATTGTGTTTCTCGTGTGCGCTCATTCTGGTTTAACTATGAACCTCCCCGTTGTGTCCAGCACATTGCGCCCTTCCTGAGCGGCCATTTGCTTGTCTGATTGTGTCTCTCGTGTGCCCTCATTCTGGTTTGGCTATGGACCTCTCCGTTGTGTCCAGCACATTGCGCCCTTCCTGAGCGGCCATTTGCTTGTCTGATTGTGTCTCTCGTGTGCGCTCATTCTGGTTTGGCTATGGACCTCTCCGTTGTGTCCATCACATTGTGCTCATCGTGAATGTCCATTTGCTTGTCTGATTGTGTCTCTCGTGTGCCCTCATTCTGGTTTAGCTATGGACCTCTCCGTTGTGTCCAGCACATTGCGCCCTTCCTGAGGGGGCATTTGCTTGCCAGATTGTGTTTCTCGTGTGCGCTCATTCTGGTTTGGCTATGGACCTCTCCGTTGTGTCCAGCACATTGCGCCCTTCCTGAGCGGCCATTTGCTTGTCTGATTGTGTCTCTCGTGTGCGCTCATTCTGGTTTGGCTATGGACCTCTCCGTTGTGTCCAGCACATTGTGCTCATCGTGAATGTCCATTTGCTTGTCTGATTGTGTCTCTCGTGTGCGCTCATTCTGGTTTGGCTATGGACCGTACCGTTGTGTCCATCACATTGTGCTCATCGTGAATGTCCATTTGCTTGTCTGATTGTGTCTCTCGTGTGCGCTCATTCTGGTTTGGCTATGGACCGTACCGTTGTGTCCATCACATTGTGCTCATCGTGAATGTCCATTTGCTTGTCTGATTGTGTCTCTCGTGTGCGCTCATTCTGGTTTGGCTATGGACCTCTCCGTTGTGTCCATCACATTGTGCTCATCGTGAATGTCCATTTGCTTGTCTGATTGTGTCTCTCGTGTGCGCTCATTCTGGTTTGGCTATGGACCGTACCGTTGTGTCCATCACATTGTGCTCATCGTGAATGTCCATTTGCTTGTCTGATTGTGTCTCTCGTGTGCGCTCATTCTGGTTTGGCTGTGGACCGTACCGTTGTGTCCATCACATTGTGCTCATCGTGAATGTCCATTTGCTTGTCTGATTGTGTCTCTCGTGTGCCCTCATTCTGGTTTGGCTATGGACCTCTCCGTTGTGTCCAGCACATTGTGCTCATCGTGAATGTCCATTTGCTTGTCTGATTGTGTCTCTCGTGTGCGCTCATTCTGGTTTGGCTATGGACCGTACCGTTGTGTCCAGCACATTGTGCTCATCGTGAATGTCCATTTGCTTGTCTGATTGTGTCTCTCGTGTGCGCTCATTCTGGTTTGGCTATGGACCGTACCGTTGTGTCCAGCACATTGTGCTCATCGTGAATGTCCATTTGCTTGTCTGATTGTGTCTCTCGTGTGCGCTCATTCTGGTTTGGCTATGGACCGTACCGTTGTGTCCATCACATTGTGCTCATCGTGAATGTCCATTTGCTTGTCTGATTGTGTCTCTCGTGTGCGCTCATTCTGGTTTGGCTATGGACCGCTTCATTGTGTCCATCACGTGACATCAGTGTAACAAATCCTTTCAGACGTCAAACGGAACTCCTAATGAACGAAAGAAAAAGCGTTACACAAAATAGTCAAACAAATTTCACTTGTTACAGACTGATCGCCCGATATGTAGCACTTGCATTGCGGGAATGTGCTCTAAAATGCAGTCCACCGATTGATCCTGGCTTTCAAAGGCACATTAAATTTTGGAAAGTCAAACGATGGATGAATGATTCCTGCGAGCCAACGCGTTTTTTCATGCATCTCCATCTTAAAGTGTCTGACTAGACACTGCACGAGGTTCGCCCTATGCAAGGTAATGACACAATAAGGCAATAACAACATTGACAGTGGACTTACCATTTGGGTGTTTAAGTTACTCTGCGGTCCGTTCGTGATGGTATAGGCGTGAAATTTTCGAGGCAAACAATTGCCACACATAGACACACATTGGTAGAAGTGTGAGAACAGTAGTGATCCGAGTGCACCACTTTGCACTCGAATTCGCATTCGGCAAGGATGATCGTGTTGACTATTGTGAGACTACTGCGAGAGCTTGTTCAAATAGTCGACACGAGTTCGGGCGTGGTAGCGAGAGCGAGATGCTTTTGAAGGTGACCTTTACCAGTGGTGAGACGGCACAATCGAGCGTGTTCGTTGTACAGTAGAAGTTAGACATGAAGCCCAATAAAGCACGCAGAATCGTGCGCATGCGGAGATGTTGCAATGTTTAGAGGGTGCGTAGGCTGAGGAGGAGTAGGATGGCACGCACTCACATCATAAGCACACTAATGCGTGCGCGACCATCGTGTGCCTGCCAACCGAGTACATCTACCGAGCAGCACTGATCATGAGAAATCGAATCGAGTGCAGCCTCGGTTTAACGATCCGGACAAGCTCCTTTCCTACCAACACATGTGGTTGCTGCGGCATGCTTAAGTCTTGCGTGATTACAAAATAATTGTGCAAAATCTAACAATTTGTAACATTTCTATTTAAAAACGAGATAATACACAATACAACAAACAATTGATTGTAGCTATATTGTTCAATCGTTTTGCCTAGATGACTGTGTAGAGAGTCATTCTTTGGTGGCTTGAGGCATAACACTTACCTATCCAATTTCTACTAAGGTCCATTCCCACTGACACACACAAAGAACTACTTGTACTCTCTGCCTGTAAAATTCTCCGATTGATATACCAACCAGGATGCACTGGACATCACTGTCACCCACTGGTCACTGAGAACTGATGCATTCCGTCTGAGTTCCGACTCGAATTGATTCGTTGGCTCAATATGTCCCTTGATCAATTGGTGACTTTGATTAGCCACGATAGCCACCAATACTCGTTGATGCTCCACAGGCAATGCGAAAGTTCATTTGAAAACAAGCAGTACTAATTGTTGTTTGGTGTGCTCACTTATAAGTAATCTCGACAACACAAATTGAACTAGACAAGGTTCAGCCAGCAAAATTGCTGAGTTGGAGCCAATTGTGTGAAATGATTGCCATTAACTTGCAATCGCAACGGTTGTGCAATGCTTATTGCTTACTTGGTGAGTTAGTGGTGCCTTGGCTAGTCGACTTGACAAGGTGGAATGTTTGTTCATTTCCTTAACCTGTGCCAAACTGAGTAAGTTTGCGTCGATTGTGTGCAATGGATGTCACTTACTAATTGCAGTCAGTGGTGCCGTAGCCATTGGATCTGACTTGGTGAAATGGTTTCTCAATTTTTTGCAGTTACCAGTGCACACTTGCACATTTGCAAGAGACGGACCTAATTGGAGACAAAACACTTTGATTGTGTCTGAGGTAGCTTAGACCATACCAAGGAAACAACAGATGAGAGATGTCTTGCCACAGCCACTTGGTCTGAGTAGGCCATAGATCGAGCCAGTTCAAGGGGCATCTAATGGCAAGTCTTTGAGGACAAAGATATTCTTGCAGTACACCAGATGGACATCACGAGCCTGGATTGCCAGTTGATGAGAGAAAGTGTTTGTTAATGGCAAATAATGAGAAAGTCATTTCAACGGCAGTTCGAGTTGCATTATGAGGTAAAATCATAATTTGGGATACTATTGGGTTAGTGTTTGTATGTGTCGGCTCGATACACCGCTTGTCGACCTCTTCGATGGTGTTCTTTCGTGTGTGTGTGTGTGTGTGTGTGTGTGTGTGTGTGTGTGTGTGTGTGTGTGTGTGTGTGTGTGTGTGTGTGTGTGTGTGTGTGTGTGTGTGTGTGTGTGTGTGTGTGTGTGTGTGTGTGTGTGTGTGTGTGTGTGTGTGTGTGTGTGTGTGTGTGTGTGTGTGTGTGTGTGTGTGTGTGTGTGTGTGTGTGTGTGTGTGTGTGTGTGTGTGTGTGTGTGTGTGTGTGTGTGTGTGTGTGTGTGTGTGTGTGTGTGTGTGTGTGTGTGTGTGTGTGTGTGTGTGTGTGTGTGTGTGTGTGTGTGTGTGTGTGTGTGTGTGTGTGTGTGTGTGTGTGTGTGTGTGTGTGTGTGTGTGTGTGTGTGTGTGTGTGTGTGTGTGTGTGTGTGTGTGTGTGTGTGTGTGTGTGTGTGTGTGTGTTTGTGTGTGTGTGTGTGTGTGTTAATTGCACAGTGCAACTGTGCGAAATTCAACTAAACCAACCGCTGCAGAAGTGAAGGGTGGTGGTGTCATTTGGTTTGAGCATAAATGCAATAAATGGGACAATGGAAAGCCTGAACACACACACACACACACACACACACGAAAGAACACAATCGAAGAGGTCGACAAGCGGTGTATCGAGCCGAGTGCACAATGTACCTATTGGTGGTGGCAACACGTCGGTGAGATGGACACGAGTGTAAGGACAAACGATGATCTAATATGAGAAGAAGTGCTAGTGAGAGAAGGCACAAGACAACCAGAGTACCTATTGGTGGGGATATACGTCCCCAACCTACCACAAAGGCAGCACAATGTCAAATCACTGGCTCGCAGTGGCTCAATGTCCAACAATTACATCACTCGACTCGGTTAATGTATTGAGTGCTGTGTTTGTCTGTCAACTGAACTCTCTCAGTGCTGCCCAAACCAGCGCAACGAGCCATTCTATGTCAACTAAACAAAACGTCCGCGGTCGACCAATACGGCGAGTGATTTCGAAGTGTGTTTGCAAACTCGTGGACTAACTTGTTGTACTTATTGTGTGATAACCAACTTTGATGTCTGTCTTTCCATTTCCATTTCATTGTCCTTTGACATGTCCACAGTGTGCACTCGGCCGGATGCATCGCTTGTCAAACTCTCCGACGGTGTGCTCTGGCCTGTCCGTCTGCAAGGCTGCCTCGATCGTAGTGTGCAGAGTTGGCTCGTTGGTTTGCCTGTCTGTCATTGCTGTTCGTTGTGATTGTACAAAACATTGCTTTGCGATATCCTGAAGACTCGCTTACATTTGGCTCTTCAACTCTTGAAATTTGACTTTAAACCATTTGTTGACATAATTACTGACAATTAATTAACTTGAGACGTGTCGATGATTGTCTCACAAGCGTTCCGTACATCCAGTGGGTAAGTGGCAATGTATTTGCAGTTTTACTCTCACTTATTCGGTTTTGTCTATGTTTTCCGGTGTCTGCATTTACATGAAAACTTAGACTTTCATTGGCCCGTCACCTGACAAAGCATAATCTTGTGAAGGTTACATTGCTTGACTTGCCATACGACTATAATGCCCTGGAGCCTGTGATCTCGGTCGAGATCATGCAGCTGCATCATAGCAAACATCACTAGGCCTGTGAACAACCTGCACTTGGTACTAAAGGGAAGTTCGATATGGCTAAGGCAAAGAGTTGGTTTATTCATGCATGTCATGTTTTGCTGTGCTGAGTCTGTCTTCGTGTTAAATTGTCTTGCAATGTTTGTATTAAAGTGTGCTGTTTCTCGTGGGATCTAATTGGCTCGAACAATGTCACACTTCCAATCGAGGCATGGTCATGCAGGTAAAAGCACATCAGGTGACCAGTGTTGCTCGGTGCCTGTGCCATTCTATTTGGCACTGGACCATCCATTGATCACTAGTGGAGTAGTAGTAAAGATAACGCACTGGCCAACTAAATTGAATATTTTGTGTAAATTGATCTAATTGAGCCAAACTTGTGTTGCAGAGTATTGTCCACACCTACTTCACCTAACTAGTACACCGCTTCACTTTGTTTGGCCCAATGGCTCACGTAGAGAGAGAGAGAGAGAGAGAGAGAGAGAGAGAGAGAGAGAGAGAGAGAGAGAGAGAGAGAGAGAGAGAGAGAGAGAGAGAGAGAGAGAGAGAGTGGAACAATTTCTTTTGCCTCAAAATCGGCGAAACTCCATAGGCCGTAATGTGTTTGCATACTTCACTGCATTGCTTGCTTGCCGAATGGTCCACTAGTTCACAAATGGCTAAATCACTCGATTTAGACCGAGTGCACTGTGTTGGAGATGATGACATGTCCAATATAATATGCTCTCACTTTATTAGCTTCATTTTCTATTTGACCAGAATCAAAAGGCACTTAAAATGACAACATACACGAGACCCTGCGTCATGTCGGTGCTTTTTTTGTCGGTGTTTGCAATGCATTAGTGTTGCTGTAAGTGTGGCTTTTTTTGTTTATTGATCTAATTGATCCAAACTTGTGTTGCAGAGTATTGTCCACACTTATTTCAGCTAACAAGACAAAGTGTTTCAATTATACACGATTTGTACAATTGTGTTGGCCGTTCTAAGATAACTTTCAACAAACAGATTGTCTCTTCGACTACAACTGAAGCTGCTCCACTGTCGAACAACACGCTCACTGCATTCCTGCTTGTTGGCCTGATCCAGTGAATGTCTATGTGGTTGATTTACTGACGTTTCAAAGCCGTGCTTTGTACTCCCAATAGACCCACTCACTGACATTGATTGCAGTCGTAGTGTCGGCCATAGGAGACAAACTCTTCATTTCTCTTCATCAATAGCTAAGCCCGAATCAGTGCCAGTTGTGGCACTAGCTGGCAGACCGAGCAACGACCAGGTCAAGTGCAATGTGACAGCGCACAACCTGGAAATCAATAGCTAAGCCCGAATCAGAACTTTCACTATCCACCAACAGATCTGTTCGAGTACTTGGTCAACTTGCACTTCACGTGAGAGTGACATCGAGACACAAATTCGTCAAAATATGCTTAGCACACCGAACTGTCAATTGAGCGATTGTAAACTATTGCTTAGTTTGCCAAAAAAGCATTCCTTTATGTCGATGTGGCAGTGCGTGTCGTACTAGCAGTAAGTACTAAGTTTATTATAGTCTTTATTGTTATGTATTAGTTAATACTGGTGCGCTGATACTGGGGATAATGGAATAGCAATGTACTACTGAATGATGTGTTGAGGTGCCAAATGGTTGAGCTAGTGAACTTGGCTTGACCATTCTTGTGTGGACTGGTTTGTGTTGGATTAGTCTGTTTCTTTAGAAGAACAAAGGATGATCTCGGCTGGAACTGATGTAGTTATTGGAGTTGTGAAGTGAGTTCGAGTTTGCTTGAACTCCATGAGACGATGTACGAGGAGGGCTGATACTGTCTCGAATCGCTTGAGTTGGATTCGATGCAATTGGATTACCACTAGCTGGCTGGACTGATGTCATCTTACGGCTGTCAGACAAATCTTCTTGCACTACATTTGATATCTTCTCTTGACTTTGCGCAACAATGGGCCTGTAGATACGAAACTAACTATCTGACTAACATTCAAATGTATCATTCTTACTTGTTAGAATAGTCCAAACTAAGAGACTGTTCTGGTACGCTGTCAACTGCGGCTGTCATCATTCATGGCGACTCAAATGATCTGTGCTTCACTTATTATCTCTCACTTAAGAACAATGTTGAACCTGCAATCTCAAATGTTGATTCTCGTGAACCAAAGTCGGTGAGCTCGTCATCTTCAAGCAAGAACTCACAATCACCTCCTTCAGGTAATGTCCTAATCACTGAGAGACTTTGTACTAACCAATTCTCTTACAACAGTTCTTTCGCCACCAGGCCCCGAGTATACAAACCAGGAACCTATCATCTTCCGGGAATCTTCATGTTCAAACACCAACACCACAAACACGGCACCATCGTACACGGAATCGGAACTCAAGTCTGACGATTATCGTGACTTGATGATGAAAGAACATCGAGCTCATGTCAAGTTTGACGTTCGTCAAGGATCGTATGTTGGTGATGGTGTTGAGGGCGCTCAAGATTACCCTCAGGATGGACTGGTGAATGAGTTGCTCAAAGAGACTGCGGCTATATGCGACACAGCACAACGATTCCCCAAGTCGCCCCATCCACGAGGATCGGCCAGGTTTGCGGTAAAGCCGTTGCTCAACAATCAGGAGTTCATCGATTCGATTGTGCCAAATCCAAACAAAAGTCTTCAAAATGCTATCTCTGCTGCTGAGCAGAACCCTAAACCAGTGCACACTGAGGCAATAGTCGAACCCACAACTCCAAAGGCAGTGGCACCTGAACTGCCACCTCGCTCTTCTTCATCAACTTTGCAAACCCCAACTGTGGTGTCCACTCCGCAAGAGGCCCCTCAACCCAAACCACGGATCTCGAAGATGGCCAGCAATGGTGGCAGCAACACGCCCACAACTACGGGGCTAACTAAGCCAAGTTTGCCAGCAAAAGAGTCGCAAACGGCCAACACGCCAACGAGCAGCACCAACAGCATGGCAGCCTCGTCGGCTCGGTCCAAAGCTCAGTCCTTAGTCTCGAATCGGCATAACTTGCCCCCAATTCCGGTGCCTGAAAACTCGGCCGCTATCAGTCAAACTATTCAACACTTTGCCAATCTGCAACGACAGAACATTCTGCGTAGATCGAGTCAGCAGTTGGCCAACTGTGGCAGCAATCAATCTCACCCAGTCCAACCATGCCCAGTAGTCGAGCCACCAAAGGCACAAGTCCAGCAGATTTATTCCGATTACGATTACATTGCGGTGCGTTCATCAGTGGTTCATGGAACACCGAATCAGGTTGCGCCATCAAGCAAACCAATTCAGGTGTCACCAGGCATAGGCAATCCACTGTACACGTCGGTGCCAATGCCACTGCACCAACGAGTGCCACCGCCCGTGCCCACACAGGAATGCACTGAAACGTCTGCACTTGATCGAGAATACAATCGACTGTATGGCGATAAGTAGCCCAACTTTGGCGCAGTGTATGGCGTGTCGGACGAGTCACCCGAATCACCTTAGTCGTCTTCAGACCCAAACTCTGAATGCTCTCCACCACCACCGAAAGGCTCGGGGCCGTCTCTGCCCGTCGCATCATCAAGTCCGCCAGTGGTGCGTGACTATGTACTCAAGGATGGATCGAATGAACAGTCGTCGGCCGATGTTGACTTGGTGGCAGACGACTTTCCTGACGACAATAACAACTCCATCGATGATGGCACTTTTAGCATTGGATCATATTCCTTTTCATCTTCGAAGATCACTTCGCCTAAGATGATCAAACGAAGCGTTAAGCCAAAGCACTCGGAGACTCATTTGAAGACTTTATACGAAGCTACTCAACCAAAAGGTGTGTTCATTGTTCAATACTTCTGTCATTTGCCTAATTTAACGTACTTTACCCCTAGTGGCAGCACAAACCTCTTCAAGTGCATCTCCACCCACTCTGTTACCTCGTCGATCTAATGCAAAACAGAAGACTCCACTACCACTCCCCACCACCTCGCACCCTTCCCTGTCGAAAGCGAACTCTGGTGCTGCATCGCTCGAGCTACCACGATCTCTTACGACCAAGTTTGTTGGCTCGCTAGCAGTGCTGAGTGCCAGGTCACCGAATCGATCCTTCTCGGACGCCTACACTCGCTCACCGAGTGGTCGAGTGAAGCCTCGCAAGTCACTCGAAAGTGGTCTCATGTACAGTCCTGAGCAGTTCACAATTGGCAACTCACAAACGGGCACACAAAGCCAACAAATGGGCGAAGCCGGCAGACGGAGAGTGGATGATGCTCTCCTTCTCGGTCCAACATGAACCCGAATTGGCCAAGTTGACACTAGAGGGCAAACTAATGAACAAGCGAACATTAATCACACGTATAGTTGATTTCGATATCATTGGATGACACCACCGTAAAGAATCATCTTTGGCTTTACATAAAGCTCATGTTAGGGGATATGGAACAAACGAGAGGCATATCTAAATAAATCAAAATTTCACGATGATGAGTGAAATATGCGATTTGCACGCCCATAATGTGTGCATAAGACCTCATTTTATTACTTACATTCTATGAAAAGTACGAAAGCATCAAAGTTTGTCACTTTTTGCATCCAATGGAAAATTCAATGCAACCATCAGTGCAAGTATTTCTATTGATGTCTTCCTGGTTTCACAATTTCACTATTGAACCTTGTTTTAAAAAAAACTTAACCAAGTGTGTCAAATTAAGTGGTCAGATGTTTTTCTCTATTTTACATGACTACCGGGTGTGAGTAACTATTTTATAATATACAAAGGAGACTCGCTCCTTTGCTTCTTTGCATTTTCTTAACCGATTGCACAAATACGCAGACTGATACAACAATCGAACATAAAAGTTATTACTACATCGGTTCCTGGAAGGTATTGACCGGATAGTCAATTGAAGGAGACAAAGACAAACCGCGGCGAAGGTGAGCGCGGAAATTAGTTTGTGTGCAGGAGAAGGCAAAAGATAGAGTTATTCTCGTATCGACTAATGAAATAGACAACATCAAAGCAGTTTAGGCAAAATGGTAAAAAGTGCGTGTTATGATTTATTGCCAATTGTATTCTTCCGACCCAACTACTGTTCCCTTACTCCTCTTCCCGGTAATAACAATAATAATTTCACTGATCAGTGATCACTGCACAGACATAAAATTTGTCTATGGATTGTGCTCCTGCAGTGTGAACAAACTAGTGCACTGATTTGGACGCACACAGAACGGACGGAAGTGGGAACGGAATGGTTTCATTTGAAGCAGACAACCTCTCTCTCTCTCTCTCTCTCTCTCTCTCCTCTCTCTCTCTCTCTCTCTCTCTCTCTCTCTCTCTCTCTCTCTCCCCTCTCTCTCTCTCTCTCTCTCTCTCTCTCTCTCTCTCTCTCTCTCTCTCTCTCTCTCTCTCTCTCTCTCTCTCTCTCTCTCTCTCTCTCTCTCTCTCTCTCTCTCTCTCTCTCATATTGTTCGTCTTCATCTAGCAAAGGATGCATACTTTTAAGAGAAATACTCTCACAAATGTTCGTAACTTAACGAAAGACTAAGGATATAGTCAAGCCG
The DNA here is from genome assembly GCA_023373905.1 of Rhizoglyphus robini. Taxonomy (NCBI): domain Eukaryota; kingdom Metazoa; phylum Arthropoda; class Arachnida; order Sarcoptiformes; family Acaridae; genus Rhizoglyphus; species Rhizoglyphus robini. Next base: position 64,450 of record JAKIJQ010000142.1, on the reverse strand, counting down.
AAGAATAAAAAAAAGTGAGAGGAGTAAGAGAATTGCTGTCCGGTAGAGCACCACTTCAATCTCCACAAGCACAGACCGCATCAAAGTTTTTGATCATTCAGTTGTTGTTGTCTTTAGCACACTTGCGACCGCACTGTTGACCGTTCAGTCTGTTAGACATCTCATTTCATTCTTTTCGCCTCAAAGACAATTTAAGTGTGTTTGCTTGCAAAAGCATGTCTTTGGTATCATATTATGACCGCCTGTTTGTCGATACAGTTATTCAGCAATCTCAACAAGAAATCATGATTCGAGCAACATCCACCAACCAATCACCAATGCCTGCTCGAGCTGAATTGAAAGAGTACGGCACCATTGCCGAATGGATCAAGCTGCTGGAAAGTTATAAAAGTGGTTAGTTTGTTATGTTTGTTCACTAAAACCCCTATTTGTACCTTGTATGATTCATTTCTAGACACGAAGTTCAAGTGGAACAACTTAAAGCAACTGAAACGTGAAGGCTTCAAGCTTCGTATCGACCAAATGGCTATCACTCCTGAATTGTATATGGCGTCAATTAAGCTCTTCACAAATGTCAACTTTACGGGCACTGGTATGCTTTCACCGAAGTTGTGCAATGAAGCGATGGAAATGTTAGTTCGCTTTTTGAAGTGCCTGAACAAACTCGTAAAGGATTTTCGTTCTTTTTATGACCCCGCGAAGTGTCCATCGAAACTAATGGACCGATTGGCTATACGCAATCCAAAAGTGTTCACAATTTGGCAAGCTGGCTCGGACCGCAATGGCTATTCGGTCACAATCGTTATTGAAAACTTGTTCACATGTACTGAGGTCGACAAAAGTCGTAAAGTGGCAAAAATGACTGTGGCAATTGAGGTATTGGAATACATGCTGCAGCTGTCAAAGATCATCGACATAATACCAAGAAAGATGAACAAAGTTGAATTTGAGAGTCAACCGGTCGCACATCTCTCCAAATCATCTCGAGAGCTTTTGTATGTGGAATTGGTTAAAGTTCTGTCTCATCGGGAGAAACTGAACTTGACTCAAGAATGAACCAACTTGCTCGACTAAGAACAAAACAAAATCGTCAAGGTAGAGTTCATGATGATGAAGTTGATGATGAAGCAATTGACAACATAAGTTGCCCAGCACTGGGTACTTTTATCGACGATTACATTACATAGGGCTTATTCAATTTATATATTCAGTTGCTTCATTTCTATTATGTATTACAAATTTTAATAAATGTTGAGTAAATATAGATGTGGATATATTTGTGTGTGTAATTATTGTCTTGTTGATAACAATGCCTGTCCATTAGTTGGTTTGATTGACTAAATGGCCAATTGATGAGCACATTTTAGTGCAAAACTGGAATTGATTGCCCATAATCGATATATTCGTTACCAGACTGTTCAATATATTGATCAAATTGGTTAAGTGGTTTGATGCCACTTTAATTAACTTTGCTACTGGGTGGCGGTGTGTTGAACGGTGTCACTTTTCGGAAACAAATCATTAAGTCGATGTTGTAAATCGTTTCGAATGCGCCAAGAAACACACATTCCAATATTAAAGTTTAAACGCCGACACGGAAATATACAGAAAAACTAAAACAATAGACAATCGAACAATAATATTAGACTTTTTCACCCTCACTAATAATAAATAAGCGACCTCACACATTTACCGCGCTTGTATTCGGCACAGGCATTTGAAATGCACAGTTTCACAGAATCGATGAAAAGCAAACAGACCGGAAAACAATTACCAAACAAATTATTATTCCACTAATTGTCAAACTTCCATTCAGTTCCACCACCACTGGACAAACAGACAATAGATGAGCACACACAATCGAATACACTCAAACAGAACATATTGTTTGCAATGTGCAACATGATTAGCACGCACACACAGTCAACAGTCAACTCAAATTTTATTATTTTGTTTCATTTTGCATTTATGGCTAATAAGTTGTACAACTAATTGTGTGTAAACTATCGTTTTGTGTTCAGTTCGCGTGCTCGGGCACACACAATATTTGTGCCTCTGTGCACAAATACGAACACATACAAACGCACACACAACCTCACACTTCTTTTTACATTTCACCTAATTTGTGTCTCACTACTAAACTTGAACACAAGCATTTCCCTCTCTCTCTCTCTCTCTCTCTCTCTATCTCTCTCTCTCTCTCTCTCTCTCTCTCTCTCTCTCTCTCTCTCTCTCTCTATCTCTCCATATTTCACAGGAAACGTACATCAACGGAAGGGGCAGACAAAGTCCATTGAAACTCGGCCGCAAAATGGCCAACCAGAAAAGACCCCACCAAGCCATCTCAGTGGCAGATGTCAACGTGAGCGCTCAACTGATCGGCTAATGGACTCAGTTGGTGGACAATGTGTAAGTTAGCGTTTTGATTTGATTAGCGCGCGACATGGCCAGTCACAGGCATACATGGACAGACCGAATGCACATGCAAATTACATTTCCGTATAGCCTAGATTATTATTATTCCCTACATGGCAATTCAATTCAGTTTGATTATTTGACGTCCAAATCGAGGCGCACCGTTCGGACATTGGCTGTCGACCAGGACAACCTAGGTCAACCGAGACAATCAGGGCTCCTACTCAGGTCTACGCGAGGACGCATCTTAAGATAGTGAGATGGTCAGATTCTTGCGATCTTTTCCTCTTTTACCAGAGACGATTTCTTGTGCGGGTGTATGTGAAAGAATGAGAGAGAATGTGGAGAAGAGATGAGCACCCGTAACAAAGTCTCCTCTAATTAATTGGTTGCACAGAATAGACGGACGAGCAAACAATGTTTGTCATCAAAAATTATTTAATCATTCGCATCATTATGCAATGCAATGTGTATTCAAGTACCCAACCAACCTCTGTAATTGTCACTGCATGCCCAATCAATTATTAATGGTGTAAATAAAGTCATTCTCTCTTATGTTTTGTTTGTTTTAATTTCAAAATGACTTTATTTGTTTAAGCCGAATTCAATATTCCCACTTGAGTTGTACTTTACACTGATTGCTTAATATTGTGGCCCGAGTTGTGGTGGTCTATTGTACTGAGCCACTTTTGTTGTTCAACTGAGATTGCCAAAAACATCGCCGCGCGCTTCACGCATCCATTCACCACGCATGTCACCACAGGTGCAGGCAGACTTTCATAAGGATTGGGTGGAACTGGGCTGTCTAAATGTGACGCATCTCATTCTATCCGATTTCTCAATCTGTACCACTACTAGTACCCTTTTTATTCTTGCGTTTTTGAAAGAATCTTTTGCGTTTGACCAAACGATTCTCATAACTCAATTAACAGTGTTCCCTGTTAATTGAGTTATCTGTTACGAAGTGAATCAGACAAAATGTTCATCTTTCGTGCAATACACATTCTACTTATGATTCTACTTTTGGGCAGTAATGCACAAATTGCAGACAAAAATGTTTCACCAGTTGATAATGGCACAACTCTAAATCCAGAGTGCAACTTGGATTCAAAGGAGAACTGCCAGCCAACACAAGCACCGACCACTGGCGAGCCATCAACCAGTTCTGGAAATCTACTTTACAACATTGGCGCTGTCCTGCTTGGACTTATTTGTTTGTGGCTAGGTTGTCTCTGCATCAACTTTGTGTGTGAAAAAGTAGTGTACCGACGTGCTTATGGCTTACCGGATATACCTCAACATGAGATGCACGAAATGGACGATATTGCTGTTGATGTCGATTCTGGTTTCTTCGAATAGTTTGGTTCTCAAGAGTTCAACTAGAGTTATACAATCTAATTCAAATGTAGAATTAAAATCTATTTGTCTTAGTAGATCAACTCTAGTTTACCATAATCAGTTGTATTTTAGAACAAATAATTTTTATTCTTTTTTAAATAAATCCCACTCGTGTACTTCAACTTGTACAATCTGGCAATCATTGAAGGTATTTTGTTTATGTTAAATGATTGATCAATAAAGTTTATTTTATATAAATTCTTTTGTTGTTGCTTTTGTATGTTTATCTTGTTTGTGAAATTCATTTAAACTCATCATAAAATATAATCGAAAATTATCAACCGAGTACTAATTTCTGTTTTGTTCATCTTGATGCAAAATATAACCATTTCAATTCATTCGCAGCATTTTTCTGTGGAATCCACTCTCCATAATCAATTTGCGCTTTTGTGTCATTAATTATTAACACTTTAAACAAACTCATTCTCCCTTCTCGTTTTGTTTGCTTTTGCCGAATTGTGCACATTAACAAAGTCGGACTCTGTTACTGAAACACTATGATGGTGCTTTATTAAGCGATGGTGCACCAATTCAATGGCAAAAAGTTGCGCTTAGAAACCTCTAATTACGCAGGCAATATTGACATTGAACAAAGACTCCACTAAACTAACTTGGTCTAAATTGCCGGTTTGGTCTACAAAACAGCAACAACAAAACCGAGTAGGGTGTGTAAGTCATCCTTGACCAATTTATCGAAATCACAACTAACACTAAGTAGGCGAACCATCGACATCCAAACATAGAACACTGTTAGAGATGGCCACCGAGTCGACATGGTGGTGTGGTGCCTTTGCAGCACAGTGCACACATTTCAAGCAGCACATTTCTCTCTCTCTCTCTCTCTCTCTCTCTCTCTCTCTCTCTCTCTCTCTCTCTCTCTCTCTCTCTCTCTCTCTCTCTCTCTCTCTCTCTCACCAATTGAAAGTCAACTGGGGACAAGTTGATTGACATCTGGCAAATGGTAAAATATATCCGTAACAACTTATTAAAAATTGATTTTCCATGATAAGGCACAAGCAAATATCACACACAACTCGATCATCATCAGCATCAGCACCATCACCACCACCACTCGTAATGTCTGTTTATGAATGTGCTTGCTTGAGAATTAGGCTTATTACTCATTTGGCCCATTGTGTCACCGCACCAACATCACCGAACAACCAACAAAATTATATATGTCAATACAGCACACAGCGCATATCACATAAGCACACACAAGCAAATTATATTCGTGGCGGATTAAAAACCGAGAGTCTTTAAAGTGTTTATTTATTGAAAGATTAATGAGGATAAGCGTACAAATTGTGTGCATTATATCACATTTGATACAAAGTCTGTTACATTGACATTGTATGCATGAAAATCGAATTTGCAGTACATTATGCACTCACTCGTCATAATAGAAAAATCTCTCCTGAAGTTGGGGAAAGTGTTGTTGGGTAAAGTAAGACTCTAAGAGGGCACGATCTTGACGATAGATCAGTGGATTGATAATCACCACATGGGTCAAATTGGGGAAGATGTTGAAAATTCCACGAAACTGCATCGATGCATCGCCTGGTCCACAACTGCCACAAGTCAGTCTGACAATGTTGGGCAGATTGAATTCGTTGGGATCGTTCTCTTCATTGGATGGCATATTGAAGTTGAACAACTTCAGTTCCACAAGGTGATTCAGTCGTCTGAGTTGGCGAATCCAATAAGCATTAAATGTCAAGTGGGACACATGTGCAAGACTATTGAACAGATCCAGTTTCCTGAGCGAGCCAAATAGTGCGCTCACAATTCGAGGTATAGTATCAGTGACAATGCCGAGACGTAGTGCGTGAAGACGAGCATACGCTGGTCTGCTAGGAGGAAGGTGAAAAGGTAAACCGGTACAATGGGAAAAAGAGTGCAGTGCAAGTGAACGCATTCTGTTTCGGTTAAAATTGACAACCAACTCATCCTGGTTCCAAAGTGGAAAGTTGATGTGAAAATGCGTAAAGCGTCTACCAATTCCGGGTATCTGCGCGATACAAGAAGGTCCAAAATTACGAACGTAGATATCTACTCGACGAAGTGACTTAATCGATACCAAAGCCATACAAAGACGGTCGAAAAAGAATTCATCAATAGTGTTGCTCTGTGTACGATTAAATGTAAGATGACGTGCTTGTAGATTAGTATACCAGCTTGACCACATAGTAATGAACAATACACAAACCTACCTGCAAAATAAACAACGAAAACCGTCGAATGATCGATGGACTATTCGTGGAATCGAATGGGGCCAAGAATTCGCCGAGAGCATGGGCCGTCTCCATGTTGGAACAGGCGCCATTAGGTTGAAAATAGACAGTGAGAGATGTCAATCGAGGAGTGAGTTCCTTGATAACTTCTGCTAATGGCAATCCAAGTTGATTGAGCTGCACCGTAATAGTCGGTCCACAGCCCAATGATTCCGGGAATGGTCTGTTTCTACGAAGGCGATCATACCGCTGGATGTTGTCCACAATAAACAAATCGTTAAACGGGCACACTGAGAAAGCATTTGGAATGGCCACTTGGTTAGACAAACCATTTTCAAACTCGGCGAAATCGACCACTTTGATTGTGAGCGAACCATCTGGAGCTAATAGATCATTCTCGATGATTCGTTGAATCGGCCGCACACTAACATCACGCACTGGGAAAGATCGAATGAGGGAAAAGTTGTTTCTGATTGCATTCAAAATGATGGCTTCCTCCGCATTATTGTTGTCAGCGTGTTCGTCATCATCAAGTCGATAGTTGCTGTTGTTGTTGTCGCGATCGCCTTCGTCACCGTCAGCGCCGCCACCGTCATCGCCATCGTGAACTTCTTCTTGTTGTACATTGTCATCAGGGACATCACCGGTTTTGGGACGTTTAGTTGGGGGCCCACTGTCATCACTCTGTCCAGAAGTAGACAAATCCATTCTTTTGCTCGGTTCGATTAGCACCAGCGGCGTGCGTGTCTGTGAGAGAAATGACGCACTACACAGCTCGAACGACGACACGACCACTCACTGACAGTCTAACTGACTGACAGAGTCGAGCACAGTCTGTCCGTTGCAGTCAATGTGACGCAGTACAGCGAGGAGATGATGAGGCTATGGCAGTAACAGTCCAACTCTCTCACTACTTCTACTCCATCCTCATGTCATGCATTGGGCATTAGACAATTAACCACTTTCTGTGTATGTCCATTTGTGTGTTCGTTTTGGCAAACATTGCAAACGTATGCAAAGTGATGGCACACAATCGCAATTCAGATTGCATATTATGAGCGAAACAAATCGAACTAATCACTTTTTCTTATTCAGCTTGCAACTCGTTTTCTCATAATGCAATATTTTTCCAAGATGAGACACATATCTTACTTGACTTAAATCAGGGAATTTTCTTAAAGTCCATAGACTGTGTAATGGTAAAGCAACAGAGAGAGAGAGAGAGAGAGAGAGAGAGAGAGAGAGAGAGAGAGAGAGAGAGAGAGAGAGAGAAAGAGAGAGAGAGAGAGAGAGGGAGAGAGAGAGAGAGAGAGAGAGAGAGAGAGAGAGAGAGAGAGAGAGGGAGAGAGAGAGAGAGAGAGAGAGAGAGCGAGAGCGAGAGAGAGAGAGAGAGAGAGAGAGAGAGAGAGAGAGAGAGAGCAAAGAGACAAAATGTCCATCTTTCGGGCATTAAACATTGTGATGATACTTCGCGAGCGATGATCATCACATACGATCAACTGAGTACTGGTCGATTCATTACTAAATTCTGTTCTGTTCATTTTGGTACAAGGTGCAACCATTTTAATTAATTCAATTTCAATTTTGCAGTGGAGTCCACGCAACTTAATCAATTTGCGCTTTTGAGTCATTAATTATTAACACTGTAAACAAACTCATTCTCCCTTTTCGCTTTGATTGCTTTTGTCGAATTGTGCACATCAACAGAGTCGGACACTATGCATGTGACATTATGATGGTGCTTGAAAAACTTGAAGAAGACTTGAAGACAATTGTCCTGTGGCGAAGGCACTCTATTCCATTCTGTTCCATCTCAACTGGGTCCTTCAATCTGTTGAATTCACCCAAGTCATTGTATAAGTTGAACGAAATCGACAATTACGTGATGACACCAACACTGCACACACACAACAACACTAATCTCTCTCTCTCTCTCTCTCTCTCTCTCTCTCTCTCTCTCTCTCTCTGTTCTGTTCTGTTCTGTTTTGGTTGTTTTTGTCAGTCGTTGCACGGAAAACTATTAAATCAACGCAATGTAGTTAAGAAATAATAGTTTTATTGAACTTTAAATGCAATCACAAATGATGACTTAGCATAATAATCCGAAACAATATCGATGAGATATAAATAATTGTACTTGATTATTCAAAAGATATAATAGAACTGTAAAGTATACATTTAGTAATATGTGATAATAAACTGTAAATCGGCTATAGGAAATGAATGGACTGGGTACTTTTGTGTTTGTGTGTGTGTGTGTGTGTGTGTGTGTGTGTGTGTGTGTGTGTGTGTGTGTGTGTGTGTGTGTGTGTGTGTGTGTGTGTGTGTGTGTGTGTGTGTGTGTGTGTGTGTGTGTGTGTGTGTGTGTGTGTGTGTGTGTGTGTGTGTGTGTGTGTGTGTGTGTGTGTGTGTGTGTGTGTGTGTGTGTGTGTGTGTGTGTGTGTGTGAGCTCAGTCTGACTTATTGACAAGCTCAATCGATTGTTTATTATTAGTAATTTAGTCTACTCGCAAATGTCGCGGGAATATACGTCGATTGTAGAAGCCAATAGCAAACCAAAAAACAAAATATACAACTCCAGCAGAAATCACCACAAATGGAACGCAAAACAACAATAAGGTAAACAAATCTTTGTGATACGGTTGGCTTGTTTTGGGAACCATTCGGGCGCCTTCGGTGACGACCACCGGCTGAATGTAGATAAGTCCTGGAGAGCGCATAGCACTTGTGTGCAAATTGGATTGTTCCGATTCGGTTGGTGAAGGCACTTGGTTGATGAGTGCAATCACCAACGCACCAAACAGCCACATCTTGAGATGAATGCTTACACGTTTCGATACGTAATCAAAATAGCGCAACAAGCGATAGATGAGACTGTCAGAGTCACTACTCGAGCCAAATGAGACACCAGTGAGGACTTACGTACACCAAACTCAACGCAGAATATCTTTGTAAGAAGAATTCGTGCACATACAGACAAACTCACAAGCACGCATTGACAACGTGATTGCACTCTCGATGACAAAGCTCTACTGTTTGATGCGGAACGTGAGCGACATTCACCAGGCGTCAGTGATGGGGCCTGCCAGTGAGGAGAAGATTAGCACTGAATTAGCAGTGGATAAGCAGTTTTTGAGTGGCGCTACTCGTTCAACTCTACTCACAATGCGACAGCAACAACACTCGACTGGACAACTACAACTACCGTGCTTTTTGTTATTTCTTCCTTTTCTGTCATGATGACACCGTGTTGTGTCTCTTGGCCGAACTGGCTCACTCCAACATCATCATGGTAGTTCATAAGTTTGTGTGTGTGCCTGTTTTTTGTCTCTGCTCGCTAACTGAATTGCAATGCAATGGAAAAGTCCGTTCGATGTGGAAACAAACAAAAGCGAAATTAAATCGAGAAAAGAAGAGTTTAGAGCAGAGAGTACTGGCTAACGGGCGACAATCATCAAACGAAAGCGCACACACAAAATGACACATAACCACAATCATTGGTTGCAGTCACGCCTATGCCTGTGTCCAAAGGCACAAAAATTACTTTCGGAAACGATTTTGAATCTAAACTTTATGCGACTTTATTGCGACTACAAATAGTGGAATATAAGGTCACCAATAGAGCGAAGCCTGACCAGAAGGTGTGAGGGCCAACTCGAGACACCAATGAGACCAACATCTTTGTTATCTCAGTTATCTCATTAGTGACATTCAAACAGTGAAAATGTTCTAGAACGAGCACTACCACTACAGTCACAGTCAGTAGCACTGGATATATCGAATATAAGTATGGCGCCAACCAGTTCGCCACAAACCTCTCAATCCTCATTCAGTCAAGTAATGCTCCTACTCCACATTGTACTTTGACATGCCAAATGTGCTCAGCAGTACAAATTCGAAGTACCACAATAACAGTGCATGACGATGATGATACTGTTGTGCTGAGGCATCAGCCTCACCAGTTGAGTCTTCACCAGTTTCATCAACACCAATAGTGTCAGGTATCGTTTCGCGTCAGTTGTATAGTCACCCATCATCCAATACCAAAATCACCACAAGTTTCCTGTTTGTTTTGAGAGCTGCAAAGTAGAGCAAATCTTGATCATCTTGATGATCGATTGCCACAGCCGAGTCTACCAGCACAAAAGTCAAGTGACGAGTACGATTGGGTTTGACTGTGAATCATTGAGCACTCCGGCCACTCTAAATAACTGCACATCTAGGTCAAATGGCCACAGGTCGAGTCACTTGTCGACCTTCAACCTTCAACCACCACACAACATCTCACACACTTCGCAATCTAAACAACCACAACAATTACATTCGATTAATATAAAATCAAACTTTAATAAATAATAATAAAAACACAAACTCGAATGTGATCCATAATAATTATAAAATCAACGATAAAAGCAATCACAAGATAATAAAATAATAGTGATTGTTGTTGGCTCGTCTCACCCCCACAGTGCACCTCACTGAACCTGTTCAAAAGTCCTCCGTTCATCAGACTCCACCAGTGCCCACTCATTCCAGTCGTTGTCGCGTTCGTTGGTGTAGATGTGGCACAACTTGGGACATTGCACAAAATTTTGCACCAATTGGAGCATTTCTTGTACTAAACTGGGCTTAGTAAAAAGAGCTAATTCGAGGACTTTCACATTCGGAAAAGTCCATCCCCAGTGAGCCGATTCAAAATTGGACTTTTTGCTTCCGCTGACTTGAATTGACAACATCTTGACAGAGGATAGTTGACGTATTTGGATGCAAGGAGTGTTGTCTTCATTGGAGAGTGGGTAAAGACGACTCTGATGAGAGGCGACCTCAGGGTTTAAGTAGAAACCTAGTCGGACCAATTTCTTCAATGAGAACAGCGAATTTATCACCTGAGTAAAGTTGAGTGTCTCAGGAAGAATCAAATATCCAATAACTGTTAATGACCCAAAATTGGACATTATTGGTTGCAGTGGCGGATCATCAGCTAATCGAATGGCAGAGAGTGATGTGATTCTTGATGCGACGTTTGGACAAGTTTCGGCCAACCACTCCATCCTTTGAACCTGGTCTTTTCCAAGTCCAATGTGTGTTAGACGATGATTCTGTGGTGCAAATTGTTTCAACGAATACAGCACCGGAGTAAGCACAATCCTGTCTTTAGACTTAAAGTTGAATTCCTTGAGGCGAGCAAGAATAGGAATTTCAAAGTGGGATGCAGCACCCCAAAATTGATCGTTCACTTCAATGCCTCCTTCGGTGCCAATCTCTCGGTAGAGCTGGTTATCAATGTACACGGTGAGATGGGTTAACTGAGTCAATTGGTTGGTTGCTTTGAACAGTCGAATCACTTTGTTCCTGAGCTGGTGACGATTCACTTCACTAAACTTGCACCTCAGTTTGAGTGTTATCAGTTTGGTTGACAACATCTGGATAAGTTGAATCACTTTGTTGAGGACAGAAAACGAAATGTCTTTGATTGTGATCTTCAGTGTGACAACGTTGGGCAGTGATGTGCCCAGAAACAGAACATTTTCAATCGAAAGGGAAGAGCAGGCAACTTGGAACCACTCGTCACCAAATCGCCGTTTGGGGTAGATTGCCTGTCCTTCATCCTTGACAAGTCTTGCCACACGGGGATTGATGAAAAAGTCGAAAGTATCAATGATGTTGTCGTTGGCTGGCTTACCAAGCAACAGACTGATCGAGCGCACTTTAATGTAGATACGTTGCTGGTGAGATGTCCACTCCTTGCAGACACGGCCCATTTGGAGAACATCTTTCGGGGATAAAAAGTGAAAAATTGTTCGCTGTACCACATCAGGAAGGGTGTTGATGTGCAGTACTCGGGTCAGAGTTGGTCCACATTGTGCTACTTGATGGATCAGAGCTTCAATTTGGGACGCCATTGACAGTTTCTCCTGCAGCAATTTCTCGTAGGCAAGTCTCATACCGTCAAGCTCAGTCTTCAACTCGTCACGATCAGCTCTAGTTTCGTCCAGTTGGGTCCGGTACTGTTCCGCAAGACCCTGTGCAGTGTCGCGCTCAGCCCTCAATTCATCCCGTTCACTAAGGAAAAGAAACATTAAAGGATAAACTAAACAAAAGGACAAATCCTAACGAGACATACTTTGACACGAGTCGTAACTTTTCTTCAAGGTCCTTCAACGTCTGGGTACGAGTAGTGGGAGCCATTTGGGATTCGAGTTGGTTAGAATGGGCAAGTTGACAAAGAAGGAATACTCGACGATTTCAATCAAAAGTTGTTGCCTAGTTGAGGGATAGAATGAATGTTAATGCTTGTATTAAAGACTGTGTAGTGTGGACAGCAGCGAATGGCAGCTTAGGCAAGTGTCATGTTGATGGGGAGATTGAGTAATTCTTTGGCTAAGTCTAAGGCTATGAAGAGATGAGAAAGAGAGAGAGAGAGAGAGAGAGAGAGAGAGAGAGAGAGAGAGAGAGAGAGAGAGAGAGAGAGAGAGAGAGAGAGAGAGAGGCGAGAGGGCGAGAGGGCGAGAGGGCGAGAGGGCGAGAGGGCGAGAGGGCGAGAGGGCGAGAGGACGAGAGAGGGGCGAGAAGGCGAGAGACAGGGCGACAGAGAGGGCGACAGGGAGGGAGAGAGAGAGGGAGAGAGAGAGAGAGAGAGAGAGAGAGAGAGAGGGGCGAGAGAGAGGGAGGGAGAGAGAGTATACAGAGAAGATGGAACATCACACAAACAGTTACACTGACTTGAGGTGATGATGACACTTGGCTGGGAAATCAAAGTTCTCAACAGGAGAAGGGTTAGGAGACTGTCACAAGAGGACAACAGACCTGCAGAACAGTATGCGATCGAGACTCGATTTGACGAGAGATGAAGTGCTTTGAGATAGGAAGAGTACAATCCAGAAGAGTAAGACCAAAAGTTTTAGTTAGATGATGAAGTTTGGTTCACAGAGTGTTTTAGAAAGCATAAACGGAACAAAACGTTAGAGAGGCAGAAAAGACCAAACATATACTGACAAATGACTGACTGTACGTGTGTGTGTGTGCGTGTGTGTGTGTGTGCCTGTTTGTAGGTTGAGTCACTGGTAACTTTACAGTACAACACTGCACACAGTGAGACAAACTCAAACTAAGTCAAACTCATCGAACAACAACAATCGAGTTGAACTGTTAGCAAATCATACACATCTTAGTTAATAGTAGCGTTGATTGTACAAAATGGACGTTACACTCACACTGCACAAAGGATCAACCAAATCGATCAAGTGAGAGCTGGATGGTAGTGCAACAGATTACACTACAAAAATGACCCAACCAAACGGTACACCATTGTGCGTGCATCATTTGAAGTGATCAAACCTGTCCTGGATGGATTCGATCTCAGACAAGACATCGTTCCAGTCGCACTCGTTGCTTAATGCCTCAAAGACACAAGTGATAGATGGACAGACAAACGCTGTCACTCATGAAAACACTACACACTCACATGAGAATAGAGTACAACTACCAAACCTATACTAACAAGACACATGTAAGGTTACAAATGAATGAAGTGGGGGAATCATCAAGTTACACATACTGTCACACTGACCTGAAGTGGTGACACTTGGGCGAGAACACAGAAATGTGGCGAAAAGAAGAGTGAGGTTACTGAGTGCCACTGAGGACAGATAGACCTGATTTGACCAGCAGACAGTGTGAGAGAGACTTGATGTAGTTCGCGATAGAAAGAGACTAGTGTCCAGAGGAGTAGGACCAAAGACTTTGTACAATGACGGTTGGTTTGATGATGGTTTGGTTCTCAGAGAATGTGAAAATCAAAAACTTAGCAAAACGTTAAAGAGACAGATGATCAGAGGGCGAAAAGACCAAACACACTCTCAGGACTGATTGACTGTGCCTGTGTATGTGCCTGCCTGCGGTGATTCACTCAACTGTGAGTCAAACTGAGTCAAACTCATCGAACAGAAACAATCGACTTGAACTGACATGAGATAAGAGCGCAACACCGAAAACGATACTAAGACATCATGTAAAGTCCATAAACAGATGGAGTGGGGATACATCAAGTCAAGTGGCGGGAAAGAATACACACAGATAATGAAACATCACTTACAGAGTTACACCGACTTGAGATGGTGCACTTGGTTTGGGGAATCAACGATCTGACCAAGAGGCGAGTAATAGTCACAAGAGGACAACAGACCAGCAGGACAGTGAGCGCTCGGGGCTTCGGTTGAAGAGAGCTGAAGTAGTTTGGTACAGGAAGAGTAGAATCCAGAGGAGTAGACCAAAAACTTTGTGCAAAGACGAGTTATTTAGATGATGGTTTAGTTCTCAGAGAGTGAGGAAAGCAAAAAACAGGAGAAAAACGCTAGAGAGGCAGCAGACAGGAGAGCGAAAAGACCAAACACACACAGACAACTGAACGATTGTGAGTGTGTGTGTGAGTGGGGCAATGGTTACTGTCCACTCATCAGTACAACACTACAAACAGTGAGACAGGTCAAACTGAGTCAAACTCACTGAACAGCAACAACAATCGATTTGAACTGTGAACAAATCACACACATCTTAGTCACTAGTGTTGGTTGTGCAAAATGGATGTTACACTCACTGCACAAAAGTTCAACCAAATCGATAAAGTTAGTGGTGGATGGTAGTACCACAGCTCACATAATGAGCAATGTTTCACTGTCAATCCGAAAGAGTTCTTGAGGTAGGTGAAGCAATGGTAAAAAAGTGAACTCATTCATTGACTCACTTGGTACTTATTTTGAACAGAATGTTGTTCAATCGATTGCACCATCTTCCTGTAGCTAGTCAGCCACTGAAGTGTACTCATCACTGTTAGACTGTCACTTGGCCAAACTGTCGAACATTATCGTCACTACCACAAAGATACCGATCCACAGTGACACCTCCAACAAAAAAGCCCACCACCACCACCAGTCAAAATTGTGACATTTATCTATCCAATCAATCAAATTCTGTACATACGGAAACGAATGTGTGTTTCTTACAGATGAGTTGGATTGAGAGGACAAAGCAGTGGTGGATTGGTTTTTTAAGTTATGGCAGATTAGATTGAGTGGTGGTGGTGCGGACATCATTACGATCGAATGTGCTGGATCGAGTGAGTACAAAAAAAGTGAACAACGACGATGACAAGCGTGGCGAGTGAGAAGAAACAAGACCAACCGAGTCAAACAAAAGAAGGACAGCAAATGTCACTCATGTGAGTTGACAGACCGAACAAACAGAGAACAAACTAGTGTCGATGACAGTCAAAAGCAAATGACTTAAAACTATTACTAAATATTGCTGTACTTTGTGGTATGATCCACCGTCATATCACCACCACTCAATCGGACCTCATCTCCATAGCACACATCTCATCCTCAATCTTAGACCGCACATGTATCTTTCCAGTTCTGTCCGGTATCACCTCACCTGTGGGTGCATAAATGCCTTCGAACAAGGGAATCTTATCTGTCACGATGACGGCCACGGCCGCATCGATGAGCGACTGGCTTGCCACTTGAACGAACGATCAGTGAGTGTTTGTGGGAGTGTGTGCTTATGGGCGTAGCTAGAGTGGCAAGAGTGTCGCTATAGCAATCGAGGCAATCTTGCTTACCTTACATGACATTTGTGGTTATCTTGAATTTGTTGAAATACAACACAACACGTTGGAACTTGCATCGACTTACTCGTTTTCCAAGCATCATCATCCAACATGACTGCTGCAATCGGCAGATCTATTAGTAGAACATCCTGACTATGCCGAGTACATGATACAACCAAACGAGCAAAACCACGATCTTACTATATCACGAAATCCTAAGCTCTGGGCCGAACAGAGATGCTAATTGGTCTAGTGCATGCTCTAGTCGAGGAAACACTTTTGGAGATGCAATTCGATCTGATGAACTATCGAGACATCAACAATGGAAAATGGTGATGCTGGCTGTCCGTTCTGGTCAACATTATCCTGGAAATTTTGGTTATTTTTATTATGAACACAAATGTTATCTCTTTTATCTTGTTAATGAATCAATCGGAAACAAAAATAAAAATTTAACATTTTATTATGTTAAGCTATCGAAAAGAAGGTATTGCTAGCTAGGCATAGTTGACAATGTAAGTTATGAATGAGATATGGCATAGGAGAAAAGATATCGGAATACATGATATATATGAGATTAGTCTGCTAAATGGAGAAGAAATGGTCGTATTGACCTTTCAAGTTTGTCATGCAAAGATATCGTGTAATGTTGATCGTCATGGTAAAACTCAAAGGCAGAAGCCTATGACTACTTCTTAGTGAGATCCTTGAAGACAGTCTTCGGGATGCGGGATTGGTTGCCTTTGCCATGAGATGGTGGCTTTCGACTGGTGGATGGAACTGCTCGGCGGTAAGCATCTTCATCATCGTCATCATCATCGTCGTCGTCGCCGTCATCGTCGTCGTCATACAACGATTGATGATATTGATTGTTGAATGAGCGATGAGTTGTTCGCTGAGTGCCACTGGTGGATGGTCTAAATAGATCAAGTGTTGGAACCAATGTAGAATCGGTAAGTTTGGCTGCTTTTCTCACTTCGGCCTTGGTCATGGTTTCCGTGTATTTCTCGAGGGCCTTCATCTGCGCTTCTTTTCCATACCATGGTATATCATGAACTTTATGCTCAGCACGAAGATGCTTACTCATAGTATTACGTGTAAAAGCGCACATCGTATCCTGTTTGCAGCGAAGCAAAGTTTGTCGATCCCATGTCTGATGAAATACCTTTTGATGAGCCTTTAGTGCACTAGAGCGATCAAATATTTGGCCACACTTTCTAGTCTCATTGCAACTTGTACTGCTGTGTTGAGTTTGATTGAAACGATGCTGAGCAGTAGTGAGGTCAATCATCTCACAGTGACAAGTACAGAAGGTGCACTCAAATTGACCTACAATGTGCTTCTTAAAATGTATACTTGCATGCTCCTGGTTTTTGATTTTATGCTTACAATTTTGAATACGACATGCGTATTTGTTGATAGTAGTTTTAGGATGATTAGTTCGAATATGACAAACAAGCAGTCCCAAGCTTTCAAAACTATTTGCACAACCAACGACAAAGCATAGATAGCGTGCCAGTTGATGATTCCTTGTTTGATGAGCGTCGAGTTGGACAAATGTTTTGAACTTTTGGTTACATTCAAAGCATTGAACAGAGATGGTTCGTCGACCAGGGCGATTGTCTCGATCGTTGATCTTGAGCAGTTTCTCTTCAGGTGCCAGTTCATCGTCGGACAATTGTTCTTGGTGTGCTCGTTTGGAGGCACGCTTCTTCAATGCACGTCGTTGGAATTGTGTTTGTTGTTTCAACGTTTCATTATCGGTTGAGGCACTCGATTCCGTTGAGTAGGATGGATCAGATTGGTTATCATCGACATCTTCATCATCATCGTCTTCGGTACTATCATCTTGGCTAGAGATTGAAGCAATGTCTCTTGAAGTGGCAACGTTTACATTCTCATTCGCCTGTATCCCTTGCTCTATTTCCTTAGGCAATTCTTGCAGTTTTGCTCGTTTCGAGGAACGCTCCTTCTCCAAAGTAACAATTCGAACTGATGCACGTCGTTGTGATTGTGGCTGTTGGTCTGCCATGTCCAGTTCATTGTTGGAAATTTCATTATAAGAATCACTCGATTTCTCCGAGTCGGATAGATCAGTTTGGCTATCATCGAAATCATCATAGAAATCATCTTCTCGACGATTGCCATTATCCACAAAACTATCATCTTCAATATTTGGGACAGTCATTTCACGATTAGTCGGTGCAGTGTCGTTTGAAGTGTCACCGACATCACGATCGTTTCGCTGATGCTCGTTTGCCTGATCATTCGACAACAAAGGGTCCACCAATTGGAAGTTAGCTTGGTCATGATGGTCGTCTTCTTTATCGAGCTCAATTACTTGAATAGCCGATTTGATTTTGGATTTGTCATCCTCGTCATCTTCATCTTTCACTATGGGCTTATTATTGTACACGTCATCAAGTTTTCCCACGATTTTGCCATTAAAATAGCCAGTGAATTTGCCCCCAAATAGGAATATGTCGTCGCGTACAGGCAACTTCTTGCCACAAAAAATTCCACCAAATTTGCCATACACGGCGCCGGCAAATTCGACTTCAAGTAGCTGCTTCTGCACTCCATTGAATGTGCCATCAAAATTAACAGTTCCATTGATGTCAAATCGGCCCTCAAATTCACCATTCAGTGTTCCATCAAAGCCCATTCTAAAGCGCGGATCGTTCAAAAAGCGGCCTTTCAGCTGACAGACAACCAAGTTACCATTGATCAGTCCTCTGTCAGCTGGTCTCTCGATAGCACCCGAAGGTATGCTGCGTGGAGGCATGATTGAAGGTTGTAGGTTGGCACGAGAATGTGTAGGCAATTGGTTCAACAAATTCGCACAAGACTGGTTGCTTTGTGCTGAACGAATCGTGCCATTGGACAATGAGCTGCTTGACTGATTGCCCACTGAGATGTTACCAACCGGCTGTTCTTGCTGGGCCATTTGTTTTGTGTGCTTGTTGCAACTGTTGTCAGACACACGAGACCCATTGAGTACTCCAGTGCCAGACTGTCCTGTGTTGTTGCTTCTACGTGACAGTCTCCTTGAAGGTGGCAAGTGTGGAATTGCTCCTGTACCAGACAGATCAAATGCATCATTGGGCAAGATATCGTTTGACGCATTGCCCTCGGGAGCATCATCACCAAGCAAATGTTCTTCTCCGTCAGTGTAATCGTGTCGATAATCGTTTATATCCGAGTCATCAGAAGACTCGCTGTTAGCATCATTTGCCGAATGATGTGAACCAAATGGCTGATGATGATGGCCATTTTGTTGCAAGTTGATCGGCAGTTGAACAGTAGAATCGGTGGTCAAATTGACCTGACCATTCACTACATCGTTACTGTGATGGGAGGAACCTGCACTTGATGATCCGTTTCCGTGTTTCGTTTCAAAACTCGCGGATGACATTCGACTGCCCGATTCATCCATTTGGTGATGGGAATGGAGATGGCTCGCTGCACCGACCTCTTCGTTATCATAATAGTGCGATTCTCCACCAAACGGTGGTTGGTCCCCATTGTCTTGTTCCATCACATTAGGCAATTGCTCTTCATCTTGTGAGTCAATTGGCTCTTGCTTTATGAAATAACCATGGCGTGGCACTTGATTCATATTGAAGTGCTGCTGTTGGTTTATGGATTGGTCCATTATGGAAGCACAATGGCACTGGCGCGTGTGTGTGCTGCCTTGATCAAATACAAAATCATGAAATACAAATTCATACTTTGTGTGGTACTTACGGGTGCTGTGCTAAGCTGGCTGCCAAACTTGGTTCAAGGTAGGCAAAAACCAGGTTAAGAGTGTGTGGAGTACGTAGAGCAACACGTTCTCGTAAGTGGCAATTTTGCCAGAGGGTAGCACCGTCTGTAACGTAAAATGCTTAGCAAAAACATAACCAAGAAATAAGTGTTAACTTACGAAGTTCACTCTACCGAATCCACCAGATGGTAACAAACACAAAGATCAAGCGAGATGAGTAGTAGATAAGACTGTAGCGATGCACAAGATGACCAGTACTGGCTGTATAGATGACGGGCTATATCACGGGCCTGGATCAGACGAGCAAGTCATTAAATGTTAACTCAAACTGCAATGTACTTACGGTGCAAGCACCAACAAGTCTCCCAGATGGTATCAAACACAAAAATTCGTTAAGATAAGACTTGTTGATAAGGTCAAAAGTGGAGAACGAAATGAGACTGAGGTTAGAGGCGAGAGGGACAGCCAAGCGCACACACATAGAAAAGGCGAGGCTGAGTGTGGACTTGAGAGAGGAGAGAGTGACTATCAACAACTGTTTAGTCATGCACAAAGCACACACGCAAATGGGAGGGAAAATTAAGCGTGGCCTCTAGGGGTCGCTGTTATTCGTTTCTTTATATGTATGTTCTAGTATGTTCTATCAAAATGGCCGACTCGCTGCAGTCATGCCGTCAGAGGAATCGAGCAGAGGTCGAATTTTCAATGCGTACGCTGCCGACGCGAGGTGCGATAGTGAAGTGGGCAGTCAGTCAGTCAGTCAGTCACGGAGCACATGTGTGCCTGTGCATCGGTTCTACGCTTGGCAATCTCAACTCGGTGTGTGTATCTCTGTTCGAGTGAGTGTCTCACTCAAATGGCACACTCGCCGTCGGACACATTTGGCCCACCTAATCGATCTTACTCTGCGATGTGCAAACAAACATATTTAGAATGCAACAATGCTAATTGATGGACTCTTACCCTCTCGCCCTCTCGCCCTCTCTCTCTCTCTCTCTCTCTCTCCCTCTCTCCTTCTCTCTCTCTCTCACTCGCCCTCTCGCTATCGCTATCTTAGACACAATCTGCGAAGGGTAGATCAATTTTCACAATTTCAATCTGATGATCTTTGACGAGGCCAACCATGTGATGTCGAAGGGAGTTCAGTCTTGAATCACTAATACCGCCAGTTGATGGACCACTATCACGAACGGCTGCAATCGATTGCAGTCGAAGCACGCCCTCGCATCCTTGGACTGAGCGCTTCAGTGTTTAGTGCTAAGATCAATCCAGATCAAGTTCAGCCTCACATTAAGCAAATCAAAGATGTAAGGCAGCCAGGATGGACTCGGTTGATAATGCAAGCTATGTCAAAGAAACTAAACTCTTTGTGGTTGATGTGAATCATAACAAATTAACAAACATTCCTATTTGGTCACAGACTTGCCACATCATTCACAACCTTCAACTCTCTTGCGGAGCACCGAATGACCTGTTCCAATGAGAATCGTCTCTGTCCATCACCACCAGCACCGGCACTAAGGCCACTGACTGGCCATCTCACTCTGATCGTCTCACTCCCTTGCCGGGCACCGATTGACCTGTTCCAGAGTGAATCGCCTCAACTTGTCGCAACCAGCACTGGCACTGAGGCGACTGACTGGCCATCTCACTCTGATCGTCTCACTCCCTTGCCGAGCACCAATGTGATAATCTCCCCCTTCACATCCACCGCATTATCGTGTACATCGAGCTCAAGCATCTCCAAGTCATTTGAAATGTGACAATTTTGATCAAAGTATAATTTACTCACCTTCAGAATCGGCAACTCAGTCCAGTAGTGGCCCTTTGCCCGAGAATGATGAGCAGTATGTGCAAGCAGAGAGCGATCCACTTGGTCATATGCCTTTACGTGATCATCAGGTGAGTGCACTTTTTCTACCATTTCTAACCAATTCTTTATATACATGTATCCTTCGAGCGCGCACTATTTGCCCGATCCAACGACTCGAATCTAATAGTCTCTCTGTCAACCGGCCCGGGCAAGACAATGATTGCCAGCTATTTGAGCATTAAAAGTTGCACCAAACCGACGGTCCTTTTCCCGGGGTATCTAGATGTACTATACTTTTTTGACGCCCACCCAGACACTGGTGGATCAGCAGTTTCACATCATGTTGGGGATGCTTGGATTGTCCCGACGGCGATGACATCCCGATACAGAACGCATCTGCACAAACGCATCTCAAACTTCGGCTCACCAGTCTCATAAGTAAAGGTCAACTTCGTCGTCGGGTCCGTTCAGATCTGCTCGGTGTCCTGTTCAACGAGCTAGACAAGACCATTCCGCTGACACTGCACATCTATCACACTGTTCTGCTCACTTACCACTTTCTGGTCCTGTGTGGCTATTTTCTGGTTGATTTTGTTTGGCCTGAATCAAATGCCGATTGTGTCGTACTGCTCGATTCGTCTGTAAGTGACAATCCACACACAAATGCCCAACTGCAATTAATATACTATAAAATATAATAACTTTTTAGGACCAAGCTGCATGGGTGGCCGACTTTGCCAACACCACTGGTCAGTCCAACCTAAAGTCCTCGATCGCACTAGTTGGAATGCAGTTCAACGAAGTCAAGCGTCACTACTTCAACGTGCCGGTAATGATGTTCTTTAAAGCAAGGATACTTTGTGGCTAAACATATCACTCTATCGTTTATTTATGTAGTTCTCGATGGTCTTAGGCTTTCGAGTAGTGTACGCTCATATCATACGACAACGAGCTGTGCTCTACGTCTACTGTCCCAACCGAATGCGATGTCACTCACCCATCAGCCCATCAATGTGACTGGCCTCTCCGAGGCACTGGCCACTCGGCAATCAACCTCAGCACAGCAATACCCGAGAAGATTCCGAGATTCCCACAGTAGCCCATCAATGGGACTGGTCACTCGGCAATCACATTCTCTTTTTCCCTCTCTCCATCGTAGTCGTTCTTTGGTTTGCTTGCTCGTGGCACAATGGGCACTGGTTAGTGTTAAGCTATTGATTGTGTCAGTCTCTCTTTCTCTCTCTCTCTCTCTCTCTCTCTCTCTCTCTCTCTCTCTCTCTCTCTCTCTCTCTCTCTCTCTCTCTCTCTCTCTCTCCCTCTCTCTCATAAATCGTTGTGTCCAACACATGCATAGTCAATCAAGGAATTCACAAAAACAGTGATCACCCGAGTGATCGATTGTGATTGTTTGCTCTAGGCAAGGCACTGAACGAGCGCAAGGCCGAAATTCGTGTACAGTTCCGCGATGTGGCTGGTGACATCTTCAATTGCCAGTGCAAGCGTAATGAGTTGGTCATTTGAGTGCAGCCCGGAGAGGCTGTTTACGTGAAGTTCATGACCAAAGAACCGGGAATGACATTCCGACTGGAGGAGACCGAGCTCGATCTCACCTTTACCAGTCGCTACAAGGTTTGCTTTGATGAGCCATCGCCTCTCTCTCTCTCTCTCTCTCTCTCTCTCTCTCTCTCTCTCTCTCTCTCTCTCTCTCTCTCTCTCTCTCTCTCTCTCTCTCTCTCTCTCTCTCTCTCTCTCTCTCTCTCTCTCTCTCTTTCTCCATTGACTTTCTGTCCTTGTCCTTCTACTGGTTCGTGTCGGCTTGTGTTCTCGTGTCTGTATATACTTTCTCATAACATTTGTTTAGTTCGAGTCACACTCACCATCACCACAAGACACAGAGTCATGCCTAGCCGGTGCCATTAGCGCAGCACGCCGTGAGTTGGCCACTCTGTGGAGTGCATTGGTTGAGATTATTTCAATATTCGCTTCATTCGTCGTTTATTGCGTATCAAGTGCAACGATGAGCCTATGTCCAAGCTGCACAATAATATCAGACGGCCGGTGTGTCTGTGAGGTTTGTGTCCGAGCCATTCTTGCTGCCGAGTGCGCGCTATTCTGTCTGTCTTTGCAGTGCAATGAAGGTGTGTTCATGTATGAACAGTTCCACTTGTCTGTGTCTCCATTGAGTGCAAATTGGCTGATTTGTTTGCAAATTTGATTGCTACGAGCTGGGCACTGGTCTTTGTGGGGTGCTAGAGTGTAGAGTTTGATGCATCCAGAAAGGATGGCTTGCATGAGCGAATGTGGTAGTGGTGGTGGTGGTTGTTTCATTGTTGATGGTGTCACTAAAGATGGGTTTCTGTGTGTGGTGGTGATGATAATAATTTCACAATTCTTGAAATACCGACTAACAATGCATGCATGTTGCAAATATGTGTGGCATGACCACCCAGTGACAGACGATCGTGTGTTGCTCAAAGTGTAATCCATTTGATAGAGACATGACAACATTGACAACTGGTGCACACACACTCGGGGAACGTTCAATAGTATTCGTATTTGCAGTGTAGAATGATAATTTACTCAGGCCACTTTGGTCGTGTACATTAGTCGTTGTTCTGCTAACGGTCCAATGATCAGCGGACAATGGTAATGAGGAAGACAAGTCCACGAACCGAGATGTCGAGAACGAGAGCAATGAATGCGGTGCACTTGAATGCTTTGTGTAAATGTGACAGCGACATTCTTCGTTATTAGAACCAGTATCAAAGGAAATGTCGAAATGGCACTTCGTGCCACTGGAGATGGGCTTTCCCAAATGTACAAATTCTGGAGATGCTTTTCCACAAAACTAAAGATGTCTGAAATGAACCAAATGGCGCAAACTTTCTTGCAGTGTCTCAAGTTGCGTCTCATCTTTTCCAATAAAGGAGGTAGCGATTGGACGGAATGGGAGACTCGTACTGAACTGAGTGGAGAGAGAGAGAGAGAGAGAGAGAGAGAGAGAGAGAGAGAGGAGAGAGAGAGAGAGAGACTATTTAACAAATGCATTTATTCTACATTTGTGTGCCCCCAAAGCATTAAAACTTTCTAATATCTGGCATATTAATTTATTTGCACTTGTTTTATTTTGTTTCACTTTCGCTGAGTAGAATCAAATATGCTCAGTGTTCGGCACATGACAAGCATTCAAGTGACAGTCACTTTCGAATCCAGAAACGAAGTGCACTCGGTGGCGATGATCTGATTGGCGGGACAGAGTGGAGTAGCGAGTGTTCGGCACAGTACAAGTTGACGAGTCAGCAATGATTACGTGGGCCAACATACGATGAGACTGATCTGGTTGGAGGAGTGCAAACAATGATAGTTTGTCATGTCATCGCCAATACGACACGTACTGGCACACCAACTGGAAAGGGATGCTGCCTTGCTAAACGACGACACTTTTTAAAATCGTATAATGGACTGTTCTGTGTGCTGAGTATATTGATGCATTTGTGTTAGAGTTAGTCGGATAGAAAAGCACTTACTTCAGTAATTGACTTTGCGTCACTTCGGACCGACACTGCCAGTGGACCAGAAAGGCAAAGGACTCAACCAGTACAAGCCACTGAGAAGTGATGCTCACTGATGGTGATCATTAGCATGAGAGTGCATGCAGCAATGAGGCCACCAGTTAAGCCAAATTCAGCACGTTGCAGCTGAAGGCGAGTCAAGGCAGAACCTAGATTGGCCAAAAAACGTCAATCAATTAAGTGAGTTATTACTCAGTCAGTACGCACCTTGAACACCGGCCATAGCCTTTGTCTGACTGAGATCACCATACAACAGTCCCGTACTGGTAGCAGACACCACCGTGTTGACATCATCATTGTTGTCCTGCACAAAGAAAAATCCCACTCCAATGGCCGAGTAGAGCAGGCAATAGTGCCAAATGCATTGCCCACACCTGGCGCCATTGTGGCTGATGTAATGCAGTGTTCGCTTAGCGTTTGATTCCAATGCACTTACTTATTCAGACTAAAAACGTCCACGTGGCATTTAGTAGTAGTGTGTCTACTTTGAGATATCATAGTTAGTGCGCTCCTGGCCTTGTAGGCAGACTATGCCGTCACAATGCAGCAGTACAAAATAGCATAGTCAGACACGACAGTTCTGGTCCAACGCCAAAATACATGATGTGACTTAAAAGCGATTACGGACATTAACATTGCGTTTGATTGTTTTATTTATTAGCGACTAATGTCGTCTATTTTAAAACACCATGTAGACATGTAAAACTAGAGCACAAACACAAAAAACCATCTATCGAACAGTATTCGAATGTTCAATGTCAATACTAAAATTTGAATGCGCAATCTAAACTAGTGATGCTGATTGGTGCACAATGTATGTGTATTCGAGTGATTACTGCAATAAACATTATGTTTACTTGTGTTAGTTAGACTATTAGCTTATGACTATTACGCTGCCACAAGGAAGTTAACCAGTCAAATGTTTAACTACTTGTCCATATGTGTTCATTATCGATTTTAATGCTGGTCATAAATGAAAATCGGAATTGTGATCATCAGACAGTGCACTTGCACAATTCAAATGAATTCAAATGTTATCAATAATCCAACAAACCATCATTCTGCTTGCGCTTTCTCCATGTTCATTGGGTCTGCTCGAAACTGTTCCACTGGGCTTATTATGTATATTGTCTTTCAAGTCGTTCTCATAATAAGACAATGGAACGGTTTTGATTGGGCCATCGTCAATCACCACAGTTCAATTTCGCAAATGACCTTCAACCTAGACCTCAAATCAATAGTTGACATTTGATTGTATTAATGATGATCTCTATGTTTGTTCAAATTCGTCAACGGTAATTGGTGAACACTATCAATGTACACGATTGATTACTGCTTAAATGTTATGTTTATTTTGTTAACTTTTGTCTTTTGACTTTGCGCTGCATACAGTAAAAGTGATCACACACTAAGTGCCTCGAATGCTGTACTACTTGTCCATATGTGTTCATTGTCAATTCCATTGTTTGTCACACATTTGATGGACAAATTAAATTGTTGCGCACTGGCCAATGGACAAACAGGAAACTGGCCGTTGCGTATGTGAACGCATTCACTGGTCTTACTCTACAGAATGCAAAATGTATGTCACATTGACTAGTCACTCACTTTTATGTCAGTTGCTCCATTGTGCCTGCATGATCTCATTCAGTAAAACATTAGAGAAAGCATAGTTGAATGTCAAACCGACACAAACAAAATCAGTAGACACTACGGTTTATTTGCCATTATTCTTACCCATTTTGCATTCGAGACTAATATTTGGATTGATTTGCATTATCATCTAATGATGGCATCTTATCGAGTCTGCCCAAAATTCACTTTCTTTTGTAACATGATTGAGAATAGTCTTAACACGTGTTCCAATTGGAATTGAATATTTGTTGGATTTATAAATGCGCCACTGTACATGACGACCTCAAATTGCTTTGAATTGCTTTTCCCACAACTTTGTTATTTCGAACTCATTTGCTTCAATTTCGTCTGCTGTTGTTGCAAATGTCCAATTTAAAATGGTAAGTCAAATCATAAAATGTCTCCGAATGTTTGTTTGTTGAACTGCTTATAATCTGGAACTTCACGATCATCGAAGTAAATCTAAACAAGCTACAAAAAAATTTATATCAATGGGTTTTTTCTTATAACCGAATTGTTTGCGTGGATGTGCATTCTAATTTTCATGCACGTAAATTGTTCGGAACTATGAAAACACTCTCGGATCTCTGTATTCTCCATTTCTCCATTCTGAATTCTGCTTTGAACACTCAATGAATCGAACATATTCAAAATGTATGTAATACTAATTTAACTCTCTCTCTCTCTCTCTCTCTCGCTCTCTCTCTCTCTCTCTCTCTCTCTCTCTCTCTCTCTCTCTCTCTCTCTCTCTCTCTCTCTCTCTCTCTCTCTCTCTCGCCCTCCCACTCACTCTTTCTTTCTCGCCCTCTCGCCCTCTCTCTCTTTCTTTTTTCTTTCTTTCTTTGGCACTGGACGATGAGCACCGAGATGCAAACACAAAGCTTGGCACAGATGACTTGCACTGCAACTGGTGATTTTAGTGTGCTTACCAATTTGTCAGTAAAAGCAGAATTCAAGGAGACTCTGAAAACTGTCGTCCAGATCATTTGCACTCAGTGAGAACAGCCAGAGAGTGGTCCTTTGATCACCACCGATAAGTTGATTTGTCCTTTGCCAAGCACTTGTCACTCCACTCTGTCCAACAAACCAGATCATCACCACTGAGTGATGACAAACAGCACATCATGTCAGGTCTCTCAAGTAACTCTCACTTGTCTGCTTGTCCTGCGCCGATCACTCGCCACTCCACTCTCTCCCACCAGTCAGACCATCGCCACCGAGTGATGGCAATGGCACTGTCGATCTGTGCCACGAAACCAATCAGTCAGACTCTGGCCAGCACACCGACAAGAAACACCAGTCTTCTCTTTTTTGTACATTGCCCATTAACATCCAATAAAAGCCAATAAACACCCAAGGCTCTAATGAGTCCTCAGTTCAATCTCTCGGTGACACGCTTGACCACCACAGTTGCCAAGCGTACCCAGAGGCCTTTTATAATCCATAAATCATCGTGCAAACAGGACTTTACATATTGTATTAGGGCATATAGAAATCAATAAAAAGTTCAAAGTGCACTAGAATGTCATTTTCGCCAATGGCGCAATGTTGCACTAATAACCAATTGGTATAATCGAAATGATGTGTTTCACTGAATTATCGGATTTAACTGTACAGTGTTCGTTCAGTTTGTGTGTGCAGTGTTCGATGTGCGCTTTGCTTGCGCGTTTGTGCTTGTGCAGTGTGCCACTCGAGTCAACTCGGTAGTTTGCATCTATTTTCTTTCTGTCTGTAGACATTTGACATGAACGTTTTATTATTCATACGCTCATCGACATTCGGCATTTTGGTCACTGACTTGCCACATCACTCTCACCTTTCCACTCCTTCGCCAAGCATCAATTGCATTATTCCACAGAAAATCAGCTCGGCCAGTCGCGGCCAGCAATGCTTGTGTTGATTAAGAGTGAGGATGCAATGAGCGATGGCAGGACAAGTTCACTTCTGTTTTACCAGGTTGTGCTCATTCAGGTTTAGCCACTAACACTGCTCGGAATCCAGAGTGCAATCGAAAAGTCCAGTTGTGCTTTGCTGAAAAGTGCCTGCATGCCCATCTTGCACACTACTCCATTGATTGGATCCAATTTGGACTGCACACAACAAACCACACTAGTGACCGTATGATCATCATAATTCGGAGAGCAGACAAGTTACTGGTGATTGTCCTATCATTCGACATCGAGAGAACTTTTGGCAAGTGTGTGCTTCTTGCTGGCAAGCAGAATGATGGTTTGTTGGATTATTGATAACATTTGAATTCATTTGAATTGTGCAAGTGCACTGTCTGATGATCACAATTCCGATTTTCATTTATGACCAGCATTAAAATCGATAATGAACACATATGGACAAGTAGTTAAACATTTGACTGGTTAACTTCCTTGTGGCAGCGTAATAGTCATAAGCTAATAGTCTAACTAACACAAGTAAACATAATGTTTATTGCAGTAATCACTCGAATACACAGACAGTTTGCACCAATCAGCATCACTAGTTTAGATTGCGCATTCGACTTTTAGTATTGACATTGAACATTCGAATACTGTTCGATAGATGGCTTTTTGTGTTTGTGCTCTAGTTTTACATGTCTACATGGTGTTTTAAAATAGACGACATTTGTCGCTAATAAATAAAACAATCAAACGCAATGTTGATGTCCATAATCGCTTTTAAGTCACATCATGTATTTTGGCGTTGGACCAGAACTGTCGTGTCTGACTATACTAATTTGTACTGCTGCATTGTGACGGCATAGTTTGCCTACCAGGCCAGGAGCGCACTAACTATGATATCTCAAAGTAGACACTACTACTAAATGCCACGTGGACATTTTTAGTCTGACCAAGTAAGTGCACTGGAATCAAACGCTAAAAGGGACCCTATTAATTTTGCCCCAAAACAATTGAAACATGCCATAATTTCTATTAATTTTCACCATACTGAATTCGACCATAAATTTATTTAATCTATCCATATTAAATTTTATTTTTGCCATAAAACAAATTATTAGTAGCCATAGCAGAACTTGATGATCTCTACATCAAATAAGCGTCGCAAATTTTGCCATTATATCAAATTATTGTATATATTTTAGTTTTTGGCTCTTTTTTAGGGTAATTTGTTTAACAAAACTTCAATATATCGAATAAATTTATTTCAAATAAAATGTTTACAAAATTAAATTGAATGAATAAGAGTGATAAAGATACAAAAGGATAATGAGATACAATTAAATCTTACAAATAGTAGTGTCAATTCATCTGCATAAAGCAGTAGTCGCTTTTCGCGGTCTTCCAGCTTTTCGTCGACCAATCAAATTATTCGGTTTTGCTTCGGGTTTAACTTTGAAATCCATTTCCCTTACTGCCACCGCGATTATGTGCTTGCATGTGTTTTTCTTAAGAAAGTGCGAGCAATCACATTTTGAATTTTGCCAATCAGCAATATCGTAATTCACTACTGTCATCCTCTCAGTGAATGCTACATACTTATCGAATGATCTAAAAGAATTTGCCGGATAGTCGGATTTTCTTAGATATGTGGCGATTTCTTCCTCTTTAAGCTTAGGATTCTTTTCATGGGGAATAAAAAACAACAATTTGTATTCTGTCACTTTGTGATTTGAATTTTTGGATTAGTGGCAATTCGGTAAGCATCTGCTTGAATTGCTGTTGAATGATTGGCTGTTGTGAAGAATTCTTTGTGAAACCCAAAATCCGAGTTCTTTTCTTCAGACCAGTCCCGTACCACAGTCATTGCCATCTCAATGAATTCTCGTAGAGGAAGGCGCTCACGCATTGTGTACTCCTTCTTCAATACCGAATTAGTTCCTTCAAGGGCATTGTCGGTGGAAGGATACCCAGGTATGGCACCTTCATACCAATTTGTACGCTGGTCAATATATTCCCGCTGAAAGTATTCAAGAAAAAATTTCAAACCATCAGTTTTGTTCCACTTCACGAAGAAACATGAAGTTGCACATTCAAATTCAGCTCGGGATCTTGCTTTTGTAACTTGTAAATATCATTCTTAACCAACATTCGAGTATTATCATCAATATGTGTCTTGTCAAGTTTAGTATCAAGTTTGGCGCTAACATGATACCAACAATACCCGCGTTGGTAATCTTTCTCAGTCTCATAACCAAATGCACTCTCAAATCCTCGAGAAATTGCAGGAGCGCAATCAGCAATTAAAATATTCGGCCGATAAGAAGAATCAGCTTCTAATAACGCTTCAAATGTGAATTGAAACGATTTTTGAAGTTTCGTTTGAAACAAGACTCAAACCAAAAGGATGAAAGTGATTCTGCTTGTCAGTAGTTCCCACAATTTGTACAGGAAAATCTAGATAGTTCAACTTGTACGTTGAATCGGCGTGAATTGACGGTGATTTATCAGCAAAAGATAACAGAAGAGGAGTTGACCAAAATACTCCAAAATTCTGCGAATCGTGATCAAAGTAGCTACTGACCACAAAAGCATCGTCATCACCCGATGGAACACAATCAAACAGTTTGACAATTTCTTGCAGTTCGTACAGAGTTTTGATTACTGGTGATAACTTAGGTTGATGGTATGACACAAAATTGCCAACTTGCTGCAATGAAGGACATTTGATTTGTTTTGCTCTCAATGCTTTCAAGATTTTCTTGGGACCTTTGACTCCCTCATTCTCGATCAAATTAATTATTTCAAGTTTTGTTTTATGTTCAATGCCGCGTTGTGGTTTCTGAGACTTTGGACTTTTGGGACTGTGTATGTGATCCTTTCCATTTGATTGCACCAAACATTTCAATGAAGTATTTGGGCACCAAATCGAAATTTTGGCTTGACAGGACGACTTGGCTTTACAAACCCAAAGGTATCTTCTGCCTTGCGATGAATTTGATGGATATTTTTGTCTCCACATTCGCATCTCACCAACGAACGTAATTGCTTCATCGATAGTTCCAAACTCCTCGATGGTGACATCATAATCTACGTTGGCGCCTCTTTTTTCGTTTAACCGAGAAAATTTCAGACATGCTGTCCTCCTCTTCCTCTTCAGAAACATAATGTGGTACTACTTGGGATTTTTCATGAGGATCTTCATGATCCGAATCAATCAATCTAGAAGACGCGCCTAGTGCATGAATAAAAATCACATTAATAAAAATAAAAATAATCAACTTTACAAACTAACCGGAAACATTATCAATTGAAGGAAGTATATTGGAGACATTAGAAGCACCATTAGCATTTCCAACTCTTCTCAAAGTTGATGTCGATTTTGTGACATTAGTTCTGGTAGAAGATGGATGATTATCTTCACCTTGGTAATTTTTTCTGCGCTTGATCAAAGACATTGTTGGATTACAATAACTACTTGATGGAAATTGTGAGCACAAACTCTGATCAAGGCAACTTATAAATGCAAAAATTCAAAAAATCAAAGCTAAAAAACGCATGCACACAACGCAGTACTGCTTTTGAATTTGTATAATGCCTGATCTGATCACTACTCATAATCGATCCGATCTACAACATTTCCAAATGCGCTCGGGTATACTAAGTTAATAATTTGGTTTTATGTTGATATTAATTTGTTTTATGGCAAAAAATAAAATTTAATATGGATAGATTAAATAAATTTATGGTCAAATTCAGTATGGTAAAAGTTAATTGAATTTATGGCATGTTTCAATTATTTTGAAGTCAAATTAATATTTCCCCACGCTAAAATAACAAAGACAAACTCAAATACAGATTTGACTAGTATACGCTGTTGAGAAATGATAAATTGTTGCATAGCATATGAAATGACACTTACATTGCTTCCGTTGAGGCATTTAAGACATTTGGGATCACAAGACTAAGCGATAGAGGATCACACGCAAACAGGTGGGGACTAGAAAAGTAGTGAACGTGAGTAATGTGCATTTGCATGTAAATTAGCATCTCAATTACCTCGTATTTGGCTGAGGAACTAAGAATCAGAACAGAAGAAGAAGAAGAAGAAGATGCAGAAGAAACGAGATGAAGATTAGGTGAGAACACTTTGGGTTAGACAGTTGCTTCGATGAGCCACGTCTGATCAGCTTGATGGAAAGGCCGCAAATGATGGCTGACTTGGGCAGAGACTGGCAGAGAGTACCTGTGCACTGCACTGCATAGTACAATTGTACGTGTGACCGTGCAGTGTGCGTGGTGGCATAGATGAACACAGCAAAGAACTACCTCTCCATCTACAGACACACCGAGAGAACAGACTAGTCTTGCCAAATTTACAAGAACACCTGCACCTCTACATACTTGGTTGCGTGAGGATGTGAATGATTGTTACAGAGACAACCAAGACTCATCCAAGAACACCTCGACTGGAGAGGTCGCCGGAGCACGAGCTAGAACATGCGGATACCACCGATGCCATTTATACTTGACTTTTGATCACACATTGATATACCTGAATATATACTACATTGGCAAACATCTGAATTTGAATGACTAAAGTGAATAAATTTTACATTCACTAGAAGGAGATGATGAAAACAAACTTAACAAACAAACTGACCTGTTGTCGGCCAAGTTGATCAGACACAGACACAAACAAGCAGAGAGGTTTTGCGGGGTAACGCGCAAGTCAACCGTAGTGTCTACTGATTTTGTCCAAGGCGGTTAGACATTCAACTGTGCTCTCTCTCTCTCTCTCTCTCTCTCTCTCTCTCTCTCTCTCTCTCTCTCTCTCTCTCTCTCTCTCTCTCTCTCTCTCTCTAATGTGTTACTAAATTAGACCAGGCAGGCATAGTGGTGCAACAGACACAAAAGTGATTGACCAGTCAGCGTCAATGTGACATTGTTGCACATTGTGATAGATTTGCTGTTAATGTATAGTTATTAATTATCTCAATTCGCAGATCTTTAATTAATAACACAAAGTTCGGTTAAACGTTTGACCAACAATAGAATCGGCAGTGAATACATATGGACACTAGTAGAACATTCGATGCATACTTATTGTGCGATCAGCTCTCTTAATGCAGCGCAATAGTCATGAGCCAAACGCAACTAACCAATACATAGTGTTGAATACAGTAATCAGAATACATAGACAGCGTGCACCAATCGACATTACTAGTTTAGAATCTAAACTTTAGATCGCGCATGCATCCAGTAGTGTGTTTTAGTATAGACATTTAACATTTGAATAGTGTTCGATAGTTGGACGTTTGTGTCTGTGCACAAGCTTTGTATGTCTACAGAGTGTTATAAAATAGACGAAATTAATCACAAATAAATAACACAGTCAAACGCAAAGTTAAAGCCAGTAATCGCTTTTACATCGCACCATGTATTTAGCAATTGGACCAGAACATCAGACATACGTCTGTCTATGCTAACTTGTACTGCTGCATTGTGCCGGCAATGTCTGTCTACCAAACCACCCATGTAGAAAGTGGCCTACTCCAGACCTGCTCGCGACTTGCTCAAAGTCACAATAGTTGCTCGAGACCTGCTCAACAGCGGCGGGAGCAGCTTCTGAGCACGTTTGTGCAGGTCGCTGCCAATCTGTGCTCAGAAGCTGCTCATTGAAAATTCAAAATATATAAGACAAAATATATTTACTCATTTAGTTTTAACAAAAATTCATTTATTAAATTTTATTTTATATTAATTTATATATGGCGATTAAATAACTCAAATATAATAAATTTGCGTTCATTTCTAGTAGTTAAATTTAATACAGAAACATGACAATCAATTTCAGATAACAGAATAATTTGTGAATTTTCTAAAAAATCCTTCTCGTAGTTGTATTTGATATGTTCAAATTCAATTTCATTTGTTACTTTATAGTTCTTCAAATTGGTATATTCATTGCAAAACAAATAGATATCATCGTCAATTTTAACAATATTATTGATCATAAAGTATTTTCCCGCAACTGTTTTGATGTATTGATTTTTGTTGTGATTGTGTTTTCGATTGCTGTATTTGTTAGGACATATAAAAAAATCTTTAACCGAAATTTTATCTATCTGGCAAATTTCGCTTCTTTGGTCAATAGGTACATTGCGATATTCATTCAGCAAAGATAGTTCTGATTGTGTCAATATATAATTTTTAGACATTTTCAATTTATTGCTACTAGGCTCAGGTTGAATGTTTAATAATGATGGAAATTCTTCATTCAAAAGTTGTTTGAAATCATCAGAGTGCAGATCGATGCTGGCTAAAGCTGTCGTAATAATCGATGTGTTCATTAAAGTTTTATTCATAACTTGCTCAGATACTTTATATGCAGTCTTAGCTTGATTTGCAATTTGGCCTATTAAATGTTCGACTTGATAAGCTGAGTTTGTAATTAGAGGGCCAAATTTTTTCACCACATCAGGCAAATGCACTAGCATGTGAACGTTATACTTGTGCATATCTTTTGAATATATTGAAGCAAAATTCGTAAGAAATTTCTTTATCAAAATTTCGGTTAACTCAATTTGCTCGAAAGATATTACTCTTTTGTTTAAAGTAGATATAATAAAAGACAACATTTTGAAGGTTTCGAATTCATTATCGGGTAGAAAATCTTCGAACGCAACCACGCCATAGTATAGAAGATTCTCAAGTTCACTTGATTTCATATCGTCGGTGATTGCTGTCATCGGTCGAAGAAAAGTTGAAGGAAATTGAATTGTAGAAAGTCTATAATTAAGTGGTTCAATTAAATTCTTACTTATTAAATTGTGTTTATTTCTTCCTTTGTCGATCCAATTGTCAACCATGAGCTTGACAGTTCCAAGAAGTTGTGAGTGCATAAATTCTGGAGGCATCATCGATGGCATGTCTACATAAGGTAGTTTCATTAGTGGAGTAGAGCCTTTAATGCCGAGAACATTTTTATGGTTCTTAGGATCTTTGCAATTCTTATTGATCAAATCGGCCTTTTGTGCATCTTCTCTCCATTCTTGATCGGTTCTCAATTCCGGATTAGATTTCAGTGGATAAACCATACATTTAAGGTTTTTATCATAAGTTGGATTTATTTTGCACAAGTTACAGCTGTAATAACCATTATGCTGGACCATATTGAGCACCTTTGCGCGTGCTGGCGCATCACAAATTCCCATAAGTAACTTGACATATAGTTGTATGGTTTCTATTTCATTTCCATCATCAATGTCGATATCAATTGGCACATTCATGTACTCGCGAAGTTCGTCTATAAATGGGTCCAACATAATGTTACTTGGCTGAGAACCAGCATGAAATGCAATCGGAATAGCATATTTCATACGAAGATCAAAAGGCAATTCACAGATGTAGACAACAAGTGGCCACAAGCTCTTTTGACCTTTTTCAACATATTGAACACCATCAAATCCAAAATAAATAACTAAAGTTTTCTCGTTAGCCAATTTTCTATATTCACTCCCATCGGTGATGTCACAAATGTTCAAAGTTTCCCGTCTTTCCAATCGAAGACGTTTATGAATTTTAGGAATTAAATACTTTAGATAGCCTGCCAATTTTACATAGCAAAAATAGCTTGACTGGTTGTGTTGCATATATTTACTTGGAGTTATGGAAAGTTTACATTTGTCACAAGAAATTTGGTTATTCAAATCGGTTGCATCAACCCCTCCAATTATACCAAGTCCACATTTACAATAAAAATATTTCAATACTTGAGGGTCAAATATAGATGCTCTCTTGCGCATAGTTTGGTAACTTAAGCAAAATAAATCTTCATTTGTTTGTAGATGCTTTCGATGTAAATAATTCCAACTTCTTGTGAAACCAACAACAGCTGCATCAGTCATTTTGTATCTCATTTGATTCAAAAAAGCAATAATGTATTTTTCTCTTGATGATGCTTCAATCATTTTTGACTCGTGTCTAATAGGAATATCTGATAAAAAGGATGATAGTTTATTATTATTTGACTCTTTTTCCAAGCTGACATCAAATGAAGAGATTGATTGATCATTATTGTTCGACTCCTCTTCAAAAGTTACATCAGAGAATGTTACTTCATGAATGCTTGAATGGTCGAAATTAGTTGGTGAATCAAGTGAATTATCATTGGTGCTGGATTCGTTAATAGGATTGATTTTTTCACGTTTATTTTTAATCAATTCAGATATACTGACATTATGGCCTGGATTTCTGTTTGAAAAATTACACAAATTATAAATACTAAGTATGAATAGCATGAGTATTGATTCAATTATGAACCATAATTTATTATATTCTCACCTTTTTCTATTTTTTTGATGATTTGATCAAAAAATTTTTTCTTCTTCTTTGGCTAAATCGAAATTCATGTTTGATGTTTGACAATTGTTAGATGATAGTACATTGTTTTAGAAAGCACTTTAAGCGAATCTCTAACAAATCGATCCTCTCAGTGAGGCTCTCAGTGTAAACAACTCGTGTGGCACCTCATCTGTGGACAGAACGGTTGAATGCCAGTACTGTACCGTCTGTTCAATAAGTCACAGTACCTTTGTCAGCCAAAACATGCTGCCAAGGGTAGGCCTACATTCTAAACAGACGATGTAACCGTACACCACACATTGAGTGGGTGCACTGTGTTGGCGCGCTCGTGCTCTACTGTCCACTGCACTACACACAAACTGTATCACAAAGGCAGGCAAGTGGCGGTTGAAACGACATTCAGTCGTTGGCCAGCAACGCGATTGAACCTGCACTTGCACTTGTCAAACTGCACTTGAGTACAATCAATTGATTTGCACTCATTTCAATTTGCACCTGAGTACTTTCCTATATCAATCGATATTTTTTTGTTTACTTATTAATTTTAACGTGTAAATCACGCCTCAACAATGAGTGGACCAAGTCACGGAGATCATGCCGTTCTTCAATTGGTTGGAGATGAATCATCTCTCATCGAATCGTATGAAATGAGCTTTGCATTTCATATCAGTGGTTATGAATATGCTTGGAAGAACAACATTCCTTCTAATTATGTTGAAGTTAATGTTTACGAGGATGGCAGACGTTGTGGCACCAAAACAGCATTGATCCACTTTATTGGAGGTAATTAATATTTACTTAATAACGCTGTACTGTATCTATTATATCTTTTAGATCACGATGAGTGCGTCAAGAAATTGTCCTTATTGGCAAATTCCCGCCAAACTGGTGATTACGGCGAACTCACCAAAAAATACGAAGTTCTCGAAACTACTCTGGCTCAACTGCAGGCTGAAAATGTCGATATACGCGATACACTAGCTTACATTCGTAGCAAGGTTATTACAGAGAGGGTATGTAATTTATAAATGTATTTATAATAATAACGTAATTAATTTAAATTTTTTTTTGTAGAACAATGTCGTGTTACTCGATATCCCGGGAAAGTACCAGCTAATGGTTACTGAGGACGATCTCGAAACTACTCTCTTTGGAACGGATATAAGCGGATTCGAGTTGTTGGTGGCAATTGCGGCCAAAAGTATCAATCTTGAGAAGAAAACATGGAAGATGTGTACCAAAAAAGAACAGGAAATTATTGAGCAATTAATGAGTAAGTTTTATTTCTTTAATTAAAGAGTCTAAAATTAAATTTGTGTGTAGTTTTTTTTGTCAAGGCTAAAATCGATTTAGAAGATTCAATGCCCGATCCACCTGAACGGCCATTGAAACGACTGAAGCCAAGCACTTCAAGCAATCAACTAGACAACACTGCATCAACTAATGAAGGGGTCGCAACTAATGAAAATCAAAATCCAAAGAAAAAGCGTGCCACAAAGAATTCCAAGGGCTCAACTAATAAAACAGAACGATACAATGACTTGTATTCAAACTTTAAGAAGAAATTGACCAATGATATTGCCAGGAGTTCCTAAAAAGGAGATTCAGAAGATTTCAGAAAACACAAAAGAAATTGAATTTGAAACTGTTTTCTTTTAATCCAATTTACTACATTGATTCATGTCAGAATACTGATACTCATTTTAAGTTCTTATCTACAATTATTTGAATTATAATGAAACTATCATTTAATATTTTTATACATCTTTTACTGGTTTTTTGTATTCTTTTTCATGTATGTGCTAACAACAAAATGATTTTTACATTCATATTAAAAAATTGCAACTGAGTATTATTTTAGTATTTTTAATATTAAAAAACTTCTTGGCATATTTAGAGAAGATTTGAAGCAACCTCAATGCTTGACTAAAAGCGCGCTTAAAAACGTACAAACCTTGCTCTGCGTCTCCTCCAGGCGTGCCCAAAACATGCACTTTGAGCAAGTTTGGAAGAGACGCAGAGCACGCGATTTGAGCAAGTCGCGAGCAGGTCTGGAGCAGGCAACTTTCTACATGGGCAGGAGCGCACCAACTATGATATCTCCACGTAGACACACTACTACTGAATGCCACGTGGACATTTTTGGTCTAACAAAGTGCGTACAATGGAATCAAACAAATGAGAATTTATTAGAAAAGCTAAAATACAGATTTGACTGGTATGAGCTATTGAGCATTAAGAACATAGAATAAGAACTGACACTTACTTTGATTCCGTTGAGGAGTTAAAGCCATTATGGAATTCCAATTTTCAGCACACTAAGCGATAGATGATCACACGCAAACAGGTGGGCACTAGAAGAGTAGTGAACGTTAATCCTTTGCATTTGCATGTTAATTAGCATTTCAAATACCTCGTTTCGTGTTGATTTACTAAGAATGAGAAGTTGCACCAGAAGAAATATGAAGACGATGAGAGATCAATTTGATTAAATCGGTTAGATCGGTTTGAGGTAGCACGTCTGATCGGCTTGAAGGGAGGTTCACCAATGATGGCCAACTTTGGAAGAGAGTGAGTGTGCACAGCTCAATTACACCTGTACATGTGCCAGTCCAGTGTGCGCGCTCGTAGAACAGCACCACAAAGAACCACTCTCCATCTCCAACCACACCAAGAGAGCAGAATAGACGTTCAAAAATAAAAAGGCCACCTTTGCCTCTACCTGCAGGACTTGGATGAGGCTGAGAAGTGTGGCTACGGAGATGCACAAGACTCATCCAGCAACACCTCGAGAGTCAGGTCGCCGTAATACGAGCTAGAGCAAGCGGACACCACCGATGCCACTTGTACTTGACTTGAACACATTTATATACCTGAACATTCATTGCATTGGCAAACATGTGAATTTGAATGACTAAAGTCAATCGATTTTACATTCACTAGATGGAGATCATCAAAACAAATTTAACAAACAGACTGATCTGTTGTTTGCCAAGTTAATCAGACACAGACACAAACAAGCAGAGAGGCTTTGCCGGGTTACGCGCAATTCAACCGTACTGTCTACAGAATTTGGCCATAGACAATCAACTGCGCTTTCTCTAATGTTTACTAAATGAGACCAAGCAGGCATAGTAGTGCAACAAACACAAAAGTGATTTCCTAGTCAGCGTCAATGTGACATTATTGCACATTGTAATAGATTTGCTGCTATTGTATATTTATTGGTGATCTCGATTCGCCCATCTTTAATTAATAGCGCAAAGTTAGGTATAATTGTACATTGACAAGCTCGCAATGCATGCAAACAATGCAAAGCAGCGCTTTGTCCGCCATACCTGACAATTTGCACTCGATGAAGGCAGACCAGTGAAAGTGAACACACCAGCACCTACCGTTTGTTCGATTGTAGATAGGCCAGCTTGTCACGATTTAATTTGTCGATAAAAGTTTGATCAACAATGGAATCGACAATGAAGACATGTCAGCCAACACTAACCACGCAATGATGACCGAACTAGAGATGTTCGATTTGCTGACTAACAACTCTCTATTTAATGTTTGTCAATGGTTAGTCTAGGCTATGCAGTAATGAGTCGCAAACCTTTCTTTTATATTTATGTACTATGATTTTCTATGTAATGACTCTATGAAATAAAGTATCTGAATCAAGTCGATTGCCTTCCCTTGCCTGTACAGAGACGTTCCATCAAACAAGTTTGCAGGTCAGTAGGATACTCCCTACACGCAAGACAAGACTCCTGAACCGACTTACTGACGACTCTGACGACTCCTGAAACTATGGCCGATGCCAAAAGAGCTACGATGAACAAGCTCAAGTTGATGTACAGCAAAATCAATGTGACCCGAGATATGGCTAATGAACATGATGACCATTCTCTATCCTTTGCTGAAAGAATCGTCAAGACTGTGGAGAAATATGAAACAGAAATCGACAGCATCACCAACATGGTAGCTGATTTCGATCTGAACGATGACGACTCCCTCTTGTATGATCAAGTACTGCGTTCACTTGCGATGTTAAAGTTCAACTATGAAGCCCAAGTGCAAGGTCGAACTATTATCAAGGAACGTCAAGATAATTATGCAACTACTGAAGCGGAGTATAATGCCTCCATATATGAATCCTGCTATTCTGAAAATATACCACAGCAGCAAATGTACTCTAACTCGATGCCTGCAATGAACACGTCACAAGTTCCATATGTACACGTACAACAAGTACCAGTAGCCCAAGCTTCGAACTTCGCTACTCCGACGTATGCTCACCCGGCTTGTTCGAATAACCAGCAACCGCCGCAAGGTGTTCCTCAAAGTACTACGCTGACTGGCAATATGCAACATCAATACCAGCCAGTCATGAATCATCAAAACTATACTATGCCTGCACCAATCTTTCAACAGCAAGTTGATCAAAACGCCGCTCAATATGGCAATGGCTTTGGATCACTTAATCTCAATGACTACCCCTTTTCGCAACCAAATTTCTTTCAACCGATGTCGTCCGGACCATTACCTGTGAACCCATCTATTGTGGTACCGACGACCAACAACCCAACGAGTACGACTCAATATGTTATCGATCAACAGGAAACCAAGGTTTCGTTACCTAAAGAGAAACTACCGAAACTAGTGGACTCTACTGTTGGTTGGTATGATTTCTATTATCCGTATTTCCGCCCGATGATAGAACTTAATTCGACTTTGACACCTTTCGAAAAGAAGCGAAGACTAATCGATGCTCTACCTAACCCGATAAAAGATCTACTGAGAACCTATTACATTCACCCTGAATGTACCATAGATCATCT
Organism: Rhizoglyphus robini; assembly: GCA_023373905.1. Taxonomy (NCBI): domain Eukaryota; kingdom Metazoa; phylum Arthropoda; class Arachnida; order Sarcoptiformes; family Acaridae; genus Rhizoglyphus; species Rhizoglyphus robini. Next base: position 22,922 of record JAKIJQ010000142.1, on the reverse strand, counting down.
TATCGCGAATCTGAAATATCGTTACGAGCACGCTAACAAAGTATTGAACTACTTCAAACAAGTAATACACGATCTCAACAAAGTAAGTGATGAACTCGACTATCGCAATTTAGAGATGTTATCGACTCAAGTGAATGTCGCGGCGCAAGCAAACCAGGAGATAGCTCATCAAAATTCTCTGATGACGGAAATCTATTGCAAATTGCCATACAACATTACTCAGCCTTTCTATTCAAACCATAGTCGAGACAATCAAACTTTGAAGAATTTAGCCGCCTATTTACAACGAAAAGTGATGAACCTAGAAGAACAGATGATTCTAATCTCTATGGATCAAATGAAACAGAAATTGAATGAGCAATACAAGAATACTGAAGATGACACGGACAACAACAACTACAGAAACAATCCAACGACTGACTACAACAAATGCGAACCGAACATTAATCAGAACAAGAGTGACTATGACCAGCGATCCTTCAAGTGTCATATCTGTCATGCCAATGACCATTTGAACTATTCTTGTCCTCAGTTGCTGAAGCTCAATGTCTCAGATCGAATTTCATTAATGAAGCAGAAGAAATTATGTTTGAACTGTGGCAAGCACAAGCACAATATGACCAGTCCATGCCGTCGCACTTGTCTAGTGTGCAACAAATTTGGTCACTGCTCGCTGACCTGTCCTTCTAAAGCCAATGTCTTCGCCATGAGTACCGATGAGAACAACATACAGAATGATGAAGCACGATCTGACCCTAATGTCCCGAATAGATTATGACCGCAGCACTATGAATGGTATGGCCAAGTACAAGACTATGAAGAGTCAATCCATAATGAACAAGACTATGAAAAGTCAATACTTGATGAACAAGACTATGAAAAGTCAATCAATAATGAACAAGACTATGAAAAGTCAATCAATAATGAATAAGACTCTGAATAGTCAACCAAAGATGTACAAGACTCTGAATAGTCAACCAAAGATGTACAAGACTCTGAATAATCAACCAATGATGTACAAGACTCTGAAAAGTCAACCAATGATGTACAAGACTCTGAATAGTCAACCAAAGATGTACAAGACTCTGAACAGTCAAGGTGGACCTGCCGAATCGTTCAGCGGAACAGAACGTCAGGAATCTTCGTCCATTCTATGAAGACCGAAGACCAAATTTGGAACCAAAGGTGGATGGTGTCAGCCTACACTAACCCACGCAATGATGACCGAACTAGATTGAGAGATGTACGATTTGCTGACTAACAACTCTCTATTTAATGTTTGTCAGTGGTTAGTCTGGGCTATGCAGTAATGAGTCGCAAACCTTTCTTTTGTGTTTATGTACTATGATTTTCTATGTAATGACACTATGAAATAAAGTATCTGAATCAAGTCGATTGCCTTCCCTTGCCTGTACCGAGACGTTCCATCAAACAAGTTTACAGACATATGGACTGTATAGTGTTGCAATAGATTCGATGCATACTTATTGTGATATCAGCTTTCTTGATTCAGCGCAATAGTCATGAGCCAAATGTCAAGCGCATCTAACCAATACATAGTGTTGAATGCAGTAAGCAGAATACATAGACAGCGTGCACCAATCGGCATCACTAGTTTAGATAGCGCATGCATCTAGTAGTGTGTTTTAGTATAAACATTTAACATTTGAATAGTCTTCGATAGATGGACTTTTGTGTCTGTGCACTAGTTTTACATGACTACAGGGTGTAATATATTAGACGACATTGATCACAAATAAATAACACAGTCAAACGCAAAGTTAAATCCAGCAATTGGACCAGAACATCAGACGCATATCTGACTATACTAACTTGTACTGCTGCATTGTGCCGGCAATGTCTGTCTACCAAGCCAGGAGCGCACCAACTATGATATCTCCACGTAGACACACTACTACTGAATGCCACGTGAACATCATTGGTCTAACAAAGTGCGTACAATGGAATCAAATGAGAAAGATTTCGAAGACTAGCTAAAATACGGATTTGACTGGTATGCGCTATTGAGCATTGAGAAAGTGTTGCAAAGCATAAGAAATTACACTTACTTTGCTCCAGTTGAGGCATTTAACACATTTTAGGAATCCAACGATCAGCACACTAAGCGACAGATGATCTCACTCAAACAGGTGAAGACTAGAAAAGTGAACGTTAGTCATTTGCATTTGCATGTAAATTAGCATCTCAAATACCTCGTCTCGTGTTGAGTTGATAAGAATGAGAAGTTGCAGAAAAAGCGAGATGAAGACGAGTTGAGATCAGTTTGGGTTAAATCGGTGCTTCGATGTGCCACGTTTGATCGGCTTGAAGGGAAGATCACCAATGATGGCCGACTTGGATAGTGACTGCCAGAGAGTGAGTGTACACTGCACAACTATACATGTGCTCGTGCAGGGTGAGTACTGGCATAGAAGAACACAGCAAAGAACCATCTCGCCTCTCCAACCACACCGGGAGAACAGACTAGACGTGCCAAAATAACCAGAACACCTGTGCCTCTACCTTGAGGTCTACTTGGATGAAGGTGAGAAGGATGGCAACAGAGACGCATAAGACTCATCCAGCCACAACTACACAGACAAAATGTCACTTGGACTCAATTTGTGAGCGCACATTAAAATGACTGAATATGCATTGTATTGACAAAGAAGTGAATTCGAATGACTAAAGTGAATAACAAGTCAAAGTTATCATACACACCGATCTGTTGTTGGTCAAGTCGATCACACACAAACAAGCAGAGGCTTTGCATGGTAACGCGCAAGTTAACTATAGTGTTTAGTGATTTTGTTCATGACGGTTTGACTTTGAACTGTGTTTTCTCTAATGTTTTACTAAATTAGATTAAACACAGTGGAGCAATAGACCCAAAAAGTGATTGACAACGTGACATACATTGCACATTGTGATAGATTTGCTTTTGATGTATAGTTTTTGGTGATATCGACTCGTCGAAGAGACATCTCTCGATGGAGGCAAACCATTGCATTTGTCTACATCTGCGCCGGTCATTTGTCTGTTTGTCCAATGACAAGCTCAAAACGATTCACTTTGACAATCAAACGAATGAATCGACAATGAACACATATGAACAAGTAGTAGAACATTCGGGCATACATAGTGAGGGGCCAACTTAATTGGGTACAGTCATGAGACAATAATGTACACATAATATTTAAGGTAAAAATCACTCGAATACATAGACAGTGTGCACCAATCAGCATCACAAGTTTAGATTGCGCATGCAACTTTAGCGCTTTTTAGTATAGACATTTAACATTCGATTGCTGTTCGATAGATGGACTTTTGTGTCTGTGCACTAGTTCTACATGTCTACAGTGTGTTTCAAAATAGACAATACTATTTGCAAATAAATAACACAGTCAAACGCAATGTTCGAGTCAGTAATCGCTTTTACGTCGCACCATGTACTTCGCAATTGGACCAGAACTCTAGACGTGTGTCTGACTATACTAACTTGTACTGCTGTATTGTGACAGCATAGTCTGCCTGCCAGGAGCGCACCAACTATGATATCTCCACTTAGACACACTACTACTGAATGCCACGTGGACATTTTTGGTCTGACAATGTGCGTGCAATGGAATCAAACGCTAAAATGACAAAGATTAGCTCAAATATGGATTTGACCGGCATACGCTATTGAGCATTGAGAAAGTGTTGCATAACATAAGAAATGACGCTTACTTTGCTTCCGTTGAGGCGTCAAAGACATTTTGGGAATCCAACGATCAGCACCCTAAGCGACAGCTGATCACACCCAAACAGGTGGAGAAAAGTAATGAACGTTAGTAGTTTGCATTTGCATGTAAATTAACATCTCAAATACCTCGTCTCGTGTTGAGTTGCTAAGAATGAGAAGTTGCAGAAGAAACGAGATGAAGATGAGGTGAGATCAATTTAGGCTAAATCGGCTTGTCGATGTGGCACGTCTGATCAGCTAGAAGGAATGATCACCAATGATCATCGATGGCCGACTTGGGTAGAGAGTGACTGCGCACTGCACAATACACCTGTACTTTTGCCCGTGCAGTGTGCGTGCTGGTAGAAGAACACAGCAGAGAACCACCTCTCCATCTCCAGCCACACCGAGAGAACTGACTATTTGTGGCAAATTAACCCGAACACCTGTACCTCTACACACTTTGCTGGGGAGAGGATTTCCACAGAGTGGGATAAAACTCATCTAAGAACAACTACACAGACAAAATGTACTAGGGTTGATCAGAAAGTTCGTAGAATATTTTTGTATCTACAAATCAGATTAACATTTATCCAAACAAAGTTTATAACCTGAAGCCCTAGTTAATACTTAACAAAACGAGTGGTCACCCACCGACATCCTCCGTTCCATTTGGAACATATGATACTTTTACCAAAGTCACCTTTGGTGTCACCGTTCAAGTGGATTTATTTCTCTGTGTATGAATTTTATTCTTTGCAACCAAGTTTAATATTTAGCCTCATTATCGAGTAATACACTGTAGAAATTTCAAGTCAATTGAGATAAGGCTTCGAGATCCAGAACCGAAAATGTACAAAAAGTGCTTCAATTTCTGCTGTCAAACAATCACGTGACCACCGATATTACATGAGTTGAGAATCGCTAGTATCGAAACAAAATAGATTATATAGATTTATCATCCCGATATTATGTCAGATAAATAGCTTGAAGTATATAAATAATATAACTAAAAAGAACAAGTGGTCTAAATGAACAGATAACAATTTTGATCAAATCAAAACAAAAGATGAACGATTTTTCGATACATCGATGTCAAGTGAAGGGGAAAACATGTCAAAAAGTGCTGTTTTGACTACTTTTTGGTTAAGGATAACTAGGTCCCTTCTCAACGAATTTTCAAATCCTTTTACTCACGTATCACTCAGACATTGATCTATCTACAAGCCATAGCCCAAGAGTTTTCTTCCAGCCATTTCCGAGAATTGTTGCTTGAACGGAGGGGTAAAAAGTTACTTCGTAAAAACTCTTATCTGCTCTAGATGGAATGGTAGATATAGCCGAGTGATACCTCATTTTGTTCAGTATTAACCAAGGTATAAATGTATGAACTTATTTTGATTCAAAGTTAATTTGTTTATTTTATACAAATTTCTTCTACGAACTTTCTGATCAACCTAAGTAACTTGAACTTCACTTTTGATCACACACTATTATACCTGATTGTGAATTGTATTGCCAAACATGTGAATTCGAATGACTAAAGTGAATCGATTTTACATTCACTAGAAGGATAGGATGGAAACAAATTTAACAAAAAGACCGGCATGTTCTTGGCTATGTCGACCAGACACAAACAAACAGAAAGACTTTGTTGAGTAACGCGCAAGTCAACCATAATATCTAGTGATTTTGCCCAAGCCGGCTCGACATTTCACCTACGCTTTCTCCGATATTTTACTAAATGAAATAGGCACAGTAGAGCAGCAAGCAGAAAAGTGATTGACTCACTGGTAATTTGACATACATTGTATATTGTGGTAGATTTTTTGTTATTGCATAGATCTAGACTCGCCCATTTCTTATTGCATGTGCAAAGTTTACTTTGAGTGTTAATACAAAATTAACAGTTTAGTCACTTGTTTTATGTTTTTAATAAACTCAATCGGGTATGTTTATTCAATTCAAGTTCCAGCAACAGGTTACACAAATGTTATGAATGCAAATTGTTGTGAAGAAATTAAGAAAGAATTTGTTGAGTCACTTGTACAAACGGTTGTCGATCTTGTTGTTTTGTCCCACATTACCACCAGTATCAGGTTGAGATGTTGTTCTTGGTTTGTGGGTTTCTCCAGAGCATATACAATTCCAATTGGCATAGTTTAGACATTAATTAGCTTAATCTTTGATGGCGCCGGTAATTATCCGGCTAGGGGTCCATAATGTGTCCATCCAAATGCTTCTGACCACAGCAAACAGTCTTGTTCGTGATAAGACATGATGGCATCTTTGTGCTCAATTAATACATCAGCATGTATGCTATCTTTTTAAATTGCACAATTTAATGTTTGATTGGCGTTTCATCAGTACCAAACTTGAAAGTGCACAATTCGCTTGATTGCTTGGCTAAAAGCAGGTTTCTGAGAGCAATGATGATTGGAGTCCTGAGTAATTTTTCTTTCGTTTACATCTCAGTTTGTTGTTTCCGTTACTGGATTTGGTCGTGCTAAGCGAAATGAAGTCGCTTTAGATATGCGACGAATTGAACAGGAATTGTCCATGAATGGCGCTTACCATGTCTATGTTGTCCTCTGGTGGTGTTATTGCTATTTGGTCTCGCGCTTGCATGGCGAGGCCCATGACCCGAAATCCTATGGTGGTGCCGATTATCTTGGTGTTGGCAACTGTTGACTTGGTTCACCCTAGGCTTGCTTGATCGGTGACCTCGTGTTTTGATCCCTGTTTGGTGTCAATTTTGGGGATGTGTTTTCGCTGTTGGTATTTTGTACATCTGATTCTGCCGGTGAAAAATCTTGTTAGTGCTTGTTGAACCTGCAATGTCTTCCTCTTTAGCATTTAGCGCGGAAGAGCTTTTTTGCATGTTTCAGTGGCAGGGTGCCAGAAACACAGTATGCACATTTCCATTTTGACTGATGCCATGACCAGTGGCATTGTGGAATAATTGTGCCATTGTAACAAGTGGTCAAATCGGAAAGTGATTCAAATGGTGACAATCAATGTTCAATGTTGTCAAATGATTGATCACGACCTAACAGTTTGACGATAACAAGTGTGCACCTCAGTGACTGAATCGCTGGACAAATATGATTCAATTGGATGAGCGGCGACAGAGTTTGCAAAGTTTTTCTTGTCTGTCTTGACTGAGACAACAGACAACTGAACAATTCTTAATAACACTCAAGGTCTAGCAGTCGTTCTTTTACAGAACCTTTCATTCAGTTCAAAATCCACGCAATGCATTTCCAAGCAATGGGACACCGCCACAATCCATCAGTGGCTGCTCATTGATTCAATGTAATTGCTCACTTTAATCTCATTTGATAGAATCGTGTTTGTGATAGTGTAACATCCATTTTTGCTACTCTACACTGACATGACTAAAATGTGTGATTAGCTCACAGTTCAACTCGGTTGCTGTTTGATGAGTCTGACCCCGCACCGGCACACACACGCACAGTCAGTCAGCCAGTGTGTGCTTGATCATTTCACTCTCCTGTCGGCCCCTCTGATATATTACTTGTCGTAATCACTGTCACACCGAGCCAGTTGGAATGGATTGAGTGGATTGAGTTGATAGGTTGTGACTAACTTCTAGTGGCCACTGGTGCCGTGAGCAAAAGATTTGACATGGTGGAATGGTTGTGGCTTGCTTAGCGTGACCACTGTCACACTGAGCCAGTAGCCGTCGATGATGTGCAATGGCACAAACTTGCAATTTCCATTGGTATGGAAATCACAATTCATTTGACAAGCACATTTGCAAGTCGCAGTAGAAAATTTTATGCACATGGCTCGTTGCAAAATCATCCAGGCACTTGTAATCTCACAGACTTACTCCTTCATACGCCAACACGAACGTAAACCAAGGATCGTCTCGTGGAACAACGAAAAGGTCGGTGCAAATTAAGCAAGAGTGAAATGGCAATATCTCAAGTTCGCTCGCTGCCTACGAGGTAAGGTTTCCTCAAGTAGTCATTTGTATCGGTGGTTGAACTGTCAAGTCTACAACGAAAGAGTTTTCATTGCAAATGATGTAAGGCAATGTCATTGCAGTTGGTCAAATCGGCATGATTCTCCAAGTCTCATGCGTCTGTGCTGCCAATACGTTTTGAAATACTTGCACAAAATCACTTGGCTTAATAAGGCACTTGTAATGATAGAACTTAGTGAGCGCGAAATTACGTACTGCAGAAAATATTGGGCAGACTGATTGCGGTACAATCACACTTAGCCTAGTACTTGAAGCCTCGATCAATCTCACAACACTACTCGAATTTCCTCTTTTTGAACTCTTTTTTTTTGCAGAAGTTAACTATTTCGTTGCTTGCTGAACAACACGAGGTCAGAACCGCAAATGGATCACAAACACGTGCAATGACACAGACCGGAACAACACAAGCCAATGGCACTATTCAAGCGCTTTGCTTTCCCAGTGATATTCAGTGATTAAGTGCAACGAGAGTAAGAATCAGCAAAGGCGTGCCACGACAGTGCTAATTCCAAATGGCCAATGGCTCGACCACTGCTGCGGTGCTTCAATTGTGGTTCATTTCTTTTTGCCAAAATGATTGTGTTCTGTAAAATCAAGAATCGAACCAATTAGGCAGTGTATGTACAAGCCATCCGTACCACCGATTGCGTGTGATTGCCATTCATCGTCCACTCTCTAACTCAGTTGGTTGTGATACTTTGCGTAAATTGACATCACCAGTTAACATATTTTCGCAGTAACATGCACTGAACCATTTCTTTGCCTTTCTCGTTCACTGAGCGTATCGGTCAAAAGTGTCCTAATTGACACTTTCTGTAAGCATCACTTTGTTTTGGTCTTAACTGCTTTGCCAAATTCCGTATAATTAATTACTATCATTCTATGCATATCTATTGAATCACCCACTTAAGGACAGACGCGGGTAACGTCCTCTATGAATGGCCCCTTTAACTCAAATCTATAGATTTGACTATATGATATTTGAAAGGTTACTTCTCCTTTAATATTTGACCGATTGTGGCATATAATAGCTTAAATTAAAGATAAATTGATTGGCTTTAACGGCATCAGAAAACATTTATGGAAATATTTTTTATTGAGAATATAGATAAAAAAATGTAAAAAAGTAGCATATTTTGAACACTTTAAGATGAACTCACGATCAGATAAGATAAAATTTTCAAAATGTTTTCTATCCGCCAAATAGAGAATCTTATTACCTTTAATAAAAGCCCTGGTTCAACAAAATCGGATCAGTTTTGTAGGAGAAGAAACAAAAACAAAATGCAAAGGTCTTGATTTGCAGGAGAAGGGAAAAACTAAAATGTATGCATTGGCCGGTAGAGGGCAAATGCGAAAAGTGCATCCTGGAAATGTGGATTTTTCGTGATTTTTCATCGGAATATTGTTCTAATTTTTTGTAAGATGATAGATAATGAGATAACCGATAACTTAAGATATTAAAATATTTTGAAATTTTTAACGAAAAATTGAGCCGCGACTTGCCTTAAGCACTTTGATCTTTGTTGCAAAACGAAGCTAATGAGGGTCCTGCAATTGAACGTACACGCTTCACTGCACAGTATCACTGCAGCACATTTGAGCAACCCTTTTTAACATCGTTTTGAAACACACTTTGATCGCATGCATTCTTCGTGATCAAATTGCATGAACGCACTGACTATGTTCTCAGTAACTCCCACTCACTAACACCTAATGAATTCTTATTTATGTTCAGAGAGTGCCGTAAACTCGTCGACTTCAAAATGGAGAACAAACTGGTTATATATTTGAGTCGAATATCTATTGGTTACTTCCAGACAAAGTGCCATTCTAATTAACACTTGCGCTGAGATGTTTGCGTTCAATTTCGTTGAGTGTGTTCGTTGTCTTTGCATCTATTGTGCTTATGTTCCCCCAAAGCAATAGAGTGGCGCGTACACTCCACTTACCCGATCGAGAGTGCACTAATTAGCTCACAGACAATTAGACATGACATGTTTATGTTTATGCACAGAGACTCGTGTGCTAATGCATTTGTGGTTATGCGGGAAAATTAACACAATAGAAGAAGAAAAGACACGCAACGCAATCGAACGCATACATCTGAGCTCAAGTGTTGCTAATTAGAAGGCCACTTTGTCTGGAAGTGACTAAAGGATATTCCACATAAATATACAAATAACCACAATAATAATTAGTGTCAAGTTTCCATTAAGAGTCACCAAAGCTACGAATCCTTTTTTTTGGACAATCTCAATTTTTGGTGCTCATTTGTGTTCTTGACTTTGTCCAGTAAGGGTCACATACTACCAAAGTGAACTTCAACTACCAAACTCACAAGAACAAAAATGCATAAATATAAAGACGACATGGTTTTTCTAAACGCTATGAACCTCACCGTGATTCAAGACGAAGAATCGCCATCTTGGTTCGATGTAATCAGTGTCAACCGGTCTGCAAAGTCATGTCACGAATTGAGCATTGACATTCAACATGAAGATCCAGTAATTCCGCCTCCTGAGATGTTTGGTGATGTCCCACAAATTGTGGTTATTGACACAGAGGCTAGTGCAATTGCTAAAATCGCACACGATGTGAGCTTTCGAAAAACAGAAAATGTCTCGCCCTACTCGACGTCAATAACGAAAGTCTCGAAACAATTCAAATGCGCATTATCAATCCACCTCGAATGTTTGCGGATAAACAGCCTGAAGATATCATTGAGGATGTGGAAGATGTGGACATTGAGGTTCGCCAACGAGTGAGTACACCAAGCTCGTTTTTGAGCTGTCCAAATGTTACCTCAAAACGCGCAAAACGATCAAAAAGCAAAGAACCTCCTAGAACTGAGGAAATTGTTTCAGAATTAGAACCAAGAGCCAAAAATGCTCAAACTCGACCAAAGAGTGCGGCGAACACAATAGCTGGTAAGGTTACCAAAAAAGTAAAAAAGATTCGAATGCGCACAAAGTCTATCCAAACTGACGAACAATTTGTCTCTGAGATGGAAAAAATTGACAAACGAACCAAAATAACGCAATACAGCATCTATTTTGTCATCTTCTTGGTAGTGATTTTGATTTGTCTCATTCTGTACTACATCATCACAGCTCCCTCCCAAGGTACCATCGATGAGGACTACGAAGACTCGGAGACTCTAGATGCAGAGAGCACAACTATCACTCCAATCGGAGAGGCACATAAACTAACCCTTTTCAAGTCTTGGAATACAACTAATCAAGTTTTCTTCACAAATTTCTCCACATTCCTGCATTAATAATCCCAGATACTGTTCCCATGGAACAAGTTGGACGATTTTCATTGAGAGCGAAGGCTTTTGATGGCTTTAACACTAAACAACTATAGTTATGACTTTAGTAATTGTAAAGATGACCACACTAGAGAATTTCTTATTAATAGTTTGATTTGTGTGCGTTTGTTCGTTATTTCTATAATGAGTAGAATGATTATCTCAGATAAATAAAAACTTAAACTCCCAATTGGGAGAGGCCATCGTTTTAATCTGATTTTAGTAACAGTCAACTCTCTGTAATTTATTACTCGCTAACTTTTTTTTGTTTGTGTTTGTGGCTATTTATGCTTATTTTTATGGTACTCAAAATATGAAGAAGTCGACTAAGTACCCTGCTATGGTACAGCACATATAGGTACCTGAAATTCTGTGTGCATCCATATTTGCACATGTAGTTGTAGAATATTCTTGTGAATTCAGTATACCCCAAACTTTGTCATTTTCTGGTCACAAGATGCAGTGGCCATGTACCAATGAACAATTTACATGATTACTCACACGTTTGATATTATTTTAGTCATCTTTAGGTGAGAATTTCGTTAGAAATCTGCACTAGTTCAGTTCAGCTCTTTGATTGAATGTTTCCGTTAATTAAATGTTAATTAGGAACTTTTCAATTTCGATTTTGGTCTTTGGTATAAAAGCACCTGTGTTGAGATTCGCTTGGCGATTTGATGCTTTCTCACTCTTCGAGCTGGTCTCTCTACTCTATTTCTACTCTCTGTTCAAGTTCGTTTTTTGAAAATTTAGTTATAATTTCTATTCTGAGCGCTTTCGAATCCTAACGGAAACCCAGCCCAATTCCACAATACCACACTCGTCTCACGAGAACACCATGCGAATGATCAATGAACCGCCCAATTGTTCTCATCCTTCTGGTACTTTCCTTGGTCCCGCAAACGGGTACTAACCTGGATCCAATGTGGATCAATCTAGACTTTGCTGCGCCAAATTACAAACCTCCAAAGACCTCGACCACCACCTCCAGTATTACCACTACGACCTGGACTCCGCTGACCAGCACCACCTCTACCCCTCCGTACCCGTACCAGGTGGTCAAGCACATCAAGTACCATCTCTTAGAGCAAGACCTCAAACTGGTGGAGTTTTGCGTCTACAGCGAGTCAATGGCTGACTGTGCAGAGAGGTTCAACTGGATGGAGGCGGATGCTGCACTCCATGAACACTCTCTCTACTTTGCGGCCCTTTGACAAGAGTTTGGTCGATTCGCTATCCAAGAGTACGACATCAAGATGCAGTTGGAGCATTGCTTCGACAGAGGCTCGTTTGGTATAGAGGAACACAGAGCCAAAAAAAGTGACCAGTATACTGGTCGATTTACTCAACTAAAAAACCAGTATACTGGTCGGTCAGTGTACTATTCTCTCTACTAACGGAAAGCTTTCCTGCATAAGGCACGTTCACTGCAACATCAGAACGACCAGTATACTGGTCGATCCTGAAAGTTGACTTCTCTGAAAAGCATGAATCGACCAATATACTGGTCGATCAACTAAACGACCAGTATACTGGTCAGTTTATTCGCTGTGTGAAGAGTGCAAGCAAGTACTCGTACTGGCCTTCCTCGGACAGAATGTCATCCCGAACCGTGTGCCAAGCAAACGAGAGGAAGCAGTGTACAAGTACTTTGTCAAGTATGCAGAGGAGGTGAACACAGCCATCCCCGAAGAGTACTTTCCGACAGAGACTGAATCAGAGGAACCAGAACCAGAGTATGAAGACTCCGCCTAATTACACATCAATTCCGAGACAAACATATGTTCACAAAGCCCGCTGTAGTACGTTAGTTGAGTTTCCCCTACATTTTATTCACGAACTTTCGATACCTGCACATATTAAACGGGCTAATCATTTCATATGCTTTAATCGCATGTTTTCCATACAAATTCAAACATTTCAATCCATAATTTAACTATATTTGTACAACAAAAACGTACAATTTAATTACAGATTTATTTGCTTGTTACGGAATTTGAAATAATTATTCAATAAAGCTTTTATGCCTTCTGTGGATCTGTGCTCTGTGCGTTTGGCAATGTGTTCGCCTGTACACATTTCTCTCTTCTCTTCTTGTTGTGTGCAATGCACTTGTGTCTGTATGTCCTGCTGGTCTGCCTCTCCCTTTGCGTCTTGATCGTCGTTGACTGTATCATCGCGCAGAGTGCGATGTGTTTGCATGGCATTGCTGCTCGTTGCCTGTGCACAATGCAATGATTTGGCTATTCTCCAGAAGACTCTGGCGATTTTATTCATGACCAGTGCATGACCGATCGGTGAGTACCAATTGACCATTCTACGAATTAACATTTGCTTGTGTCCTTAGTGGATGAAATTGAGTGATCATTGAGAAGCCGTTTGGCCGAGATGCTGACTCGTCGGAACATTTGTCGCGTAATCTGTCGAGCCTGTTCCGTGAGGAGGAGATGTACCGCATCGATCACTACTTGGGCAAGGAGATTGTGCAGAACTTGATGATTCTCCGATTTGGCAATCGAATCTTTGGGCCTGTCTGGAATCGGGAGAATGTTGCCTCGGTGCAGATCTCCTTCAAGGAGCCGTTCGGCACACAGGGCCGTGGTGGCTACTTTGACACATTCGGTATTATTCGTGATGTCATGCAGAATCACTTGCTGCAGATTCTGTCCCTGGTGGCTATGGAGAGCCCGTGACACCCAGTGCGGAGGACATTCGTGATGAGAATGTGAGTTCGCTGGTGGTGGTGGTGGCCGGTGTCGGTTCATGTGCAAGTGTTTGTGCCGGTCATCGCGTCGATGATGTTGCCAGCCGCTTCTGTAGAGACTACCTTAACCACGGACAACTAAAGCAGTGGCTGCCGGTACCGGTTCTTGGGCATGTACCGGTGCCGGTTGCATTGCCGATTATGTTGGCGTTGGCTATGATGGAGACTACAATTGCGGCCGGCTGCCGGTGCTGGGGTGATCCTAATAACAACAATACTAAGCCACACTCTTCCCAATAGGTGAAAGTTCTGAAATGCATGAAGGTCCTCGAGTTGGACGACATGGTGCTGGGCCAGTAGATTGGCAATCCAAAAGGCAAGACTGAGGACTCTCAACTGGGCTACACAGACAACCCCACCGTGCCCAACGGATCGATAACTCCTACGTTTGCACTGGCGATGTGCAAGATCAGCAACAAACGCTGAGATGGTGTTCCGGTCTTCCTCCGGTGTTCGTTGTTGGTTGTTATTGGCCTGACCTAACACTACTCGATCGTGATTGTTTACTTTAGGCAAGGCACTCAATGAGTGCAAGGCCAAAATTCGTGTACAGTTCCGCGATGTGGACGGTGACATCTTCAATGGCCAGTGCAAGCGTAATTAGTTGGTCATTTGAGTGCAGCCCGGAAGGGCTGTTTACGTGAAGTTCATGACCAAAGAACCGGGAATGACATTCCGACTGGAGGAGACCGAGCTCGATCTTACCTACACCAGTCGCTAGTAGCGACTCGCTACAAGGTTTGCTTTGATGGCCCATCACCTCTCTCTCCCTCTCTCTCCCTCTCTCTCTCTCTCTCTCTCTCTCTCTCTCTCTCTCTCTCTCTCTCTCTCCCTCTCTCTCTCTCTCTCTCTCTCTCTCTCTCTCTCTTTCTCTCTAACTCAGTTTCTCTTATTTGTCTTGTATGATGCCGTTCTGCCCGACGCATACGAGCGCTTGATTATGGATGTCTTCTCGGGCAGTCAGATAAATTTCGTGCGTACCGATGAATTGCGTGAGGCTTGGGGCATCTTCACTCCACTGCTGCACGAGATTGAGAACAAGAAGGTTGTTCCACTGCCGTACTTCTATGGCAGTCGTGGTCTACGACAGGCGGACGACTTCTGTGTCATGACACCACCACATGACGCTTAGATGTCATGGACACGATGGACGTTTGTAGTGTTATTGGTGTGTTGTTAGCTCATCAATGTGACTCAGTGTGTGTGTTTGGGTGTTCGTTGAATAGTCCCACTGTCAGTCACTCAGGGCAAACTCAACCAACTCATTCGCTGAGAAGCTGCTGCTGCTGCTGCTGCTCGGCCTCAACCTAGAGGTCTGCTCACATCTCACCATTTGTGCACACACACATCCGCACACTCAAAAACAAACAGAGATCATATGTTAGGTCAAAGAGTCTATCTAGTCACACTGCTGTGTCCTGGTTAAATCTATGCTCTGGTTTGTGGCACAATCGTCATCACATCGATTCGACAATCGACAATTCGACAATCGATGTACTGACTGTGTTCTCTGTCTCATTCAATTTGTTGATGTACTCGGAGTGTCGTCACTCGTAGCTCAGTACACTCTCTCTCTCTCTCTCTCTCTCTCTCTCTCTCTCTCTCTCTCTCTCTCTCTCTCTCTCTCTCTCTCTCTCTCTCTATTGACTTTCTGTCCTTGTCCTTCTACTGGTTCGTGTCGGCATGTGTTCTTGTGTCTGTATATACTTTCTCATAACATTTGTTTAGTTCGAGACACACTCACCTTCACCACTAGACACAGAGTCATGCCTAGCCGGTGCCATGGCATGCTACTAATCAACCTGACACTGCTCTCCTGCAACCTTGTCCGTGTCACCACTCGTGGCTATCGTCGTCAGAAGTATCGCTACTTTAATGACTGCACCGAGTTCAGTCGCACCGTGACACCACTCTTGATGAAAGATGAGGTAATCGATGAGTTGTCCTTTGATCAATTCTTGATTCTCTTGAATGTAAGTTTGCTTGTTTGTTGTGTTGTTTCCCAACTGATCATATATCTCTTTTCCTAGTTCGAGGAATTAAGCCAATTCATCGTGGACAAGAGCGACCCGGACAACAACTTGGCCGACTTCTACGAATGGCTCAATTTTCCTGACTAATGCAATGAGCAAGTCCGTTATCCAATTATACATAATAAAACAGTCTCATCTTTGATTTAAGACACACACCGTTAGCGCTGAGACGGAAACGGAGAGCACGAGCCACTTCGCACTCTTCACGGGAGTTATCGGCTATCATCGATTCTCGTCTTCAATCTTTGATCTCACTCGCTGTGTCATCTGTGACCGTCTGGTCTGTTCTCATATCTGGTGTCTCACCACTGACTAAATGCGACACCGAAATGGGCGCCCACGTGGACACGCTGCACTACTATCTTTTGACCGACAGTTCCACGAGTAGTCCACTGCGTGGAGAGCGCAATCCACCACTTGGTCCACTGCTGATAGAGCGACACAGTTTGGAGTGCTCCAAAGGGATCAAAATCAACGTTGTATTCGAGGAGGAGTGTCTTCGCACCAGTCTGGTCAATCCGTCAGTGACCGGGAAAGATGTTCGTCTCAAATTGCAAATGCACTTGCCCCAGTACTACATCCTGGTCAACAGCAATGACATCTTAGGCAGTAAGCCACAGGCACCGCCGCCTGGTTCGAAGAATGTACTGTTATATGTGTTCAAGTTGATCACCTACCATCAGGTGTACCTGTTTGCGGTTGAGTCACTCACCAAGATGGCTCAATGGATTGTCAAGTTTGGCTATCAGTTCTATTGCATTCATGCCGACTCAAATGTCATAGTAAGTATATCATATGAACCTGCAATCTCAAATGTTGATTCTGGTGAACCAAAGTCAATGAGCTCGTCATCTTCAAGCAAGAACTCACAATCACCTCCTTCAGTAATGTCCTAATCACTGAGAGACTTTGTACTAACCAATTCTCTTTCAACAGTTTTTTCGCCACCAGGCCACGAGTATACAAACCAGTAACCTATCATCTTCCGGGAATATTCATGATCGAACATCAACACCACAAACATGGCACCATCGTACACGGAATCGGAACTCGAGTCTGGCGATTATCGTTAGTTGAAAGAACATCAAGCTCATGTCAAGTTTGACGTTCGTCAAGGATCGTATGTTGGTGATGGTGTTGAGGGCGCTCAAGATGACCCTCAGGATGGACTGGAGAATTAGTTGCTCGAAGAGACTGCGGCTATATGCGACACAGCCCAACGATTCGCCAAGTCGCCCCATTCACGAGGATCGGCCAGGTTTGCGGTAAAGCCGTTGCCCAACAATCAGGAGTTCATCGATTCGATTGTGCCAAATCCAAACAAGAGTCTTCAAGATGCTATCTCTGCAGCTGAGCAGAACCTTAAACCAGTGCACACTGAGGCAATAATCGAACCCACAACTCCAAAGGCAGTGGCACCTGAACTGCCACCTCGCTCTTCGTCATCAACTTCGCAAACCCCAACTGTGGTGTCCACTCCGCAAGAAGCCCCTCAACCCAAACCACGGATCTCGAAGATGGCCAGAAATGGAGGCAACAACACGCCTACACAGGGATGCACTGAAACGTCGGCACTTGATCGAGAATACAATCGACTGTATGGCGATAAAAAGCCCAACTTTGGCGCAGTGTATGACTTGTCGGACGAGTCATGCGAATCACCCTCGTCGTCTTCAGACCAAAACTTTGAATGCTCTCCACCACCGCCGAAAGGCTCGCCGCGGTCTCTGCCCGTCGCATCATCAAGTCCGCCAGTGGTGTGTGACTATGTACTCAAGGATGGATCGAACGAACAGTCGTCGGCCGATGTTGACTTGGTGGCAGACGACCTTCTGGACGACAACAACAACTCCATCGATGATGGCACCTTTAGCATTGGATCATATTCCTTTTCATCTTCGAATATCACTTCGTCTAAGATGATCATATGAAGCGTTAAGCCAAAGCACTCGGAGACTCATTTGGAGACTTCATACGAAGCTACTCAACCAAAAGGTGTGTTCATTGTTCAATACTTCTGTCATTTGCCTAACTTAACTTACTTTTCCCCAGTGGCAGCACGAACCTCTTCAAGTGCATCTCCACCCACTCTGTTACCTCGTCGATCTAATGCAAAACAGAAGACTCCACTACCACTCCCCACCACCTCGCACCCTTTCCTGTCGAAAGCGAACTCTGGTGCTGCATCGCTCTAGCTACCACGATCTCCTACGACCAAGTTTGTTGGCTTGCTTGCAGTGCTGAGTTCCAGGTCACCGAATCGATCCTTCTCTGACGCCTACACTCGCTCACCGAGTGGTCGAGTGAAGCCTCGCAAGTCACTCGAAAGTGGTCTCATGTATAGTCCTGAGCAGTTCACAATTGGCAACTCACAAACGGGCACACAAAGCAAACAATTGAGCGAAGCCGGCTGGCGGATAGTGGATGATGCTCTCCTGCTCGATCCAATATGAACCCGAAATGACCATGATGAGACGAGAAGGTTAACTAATGAGCGAAGTCGACCGACGTACAATGGGCGATCCTCACCTGCTTGGCTCGACATAAACCCGAGGTGGCCGTGTTGGCACCAGAAGGCCAACTAATGAGAGATGCCCACAGGCGGACAATGGGCGATGCCCTCCTACTCGGTCCAACATGAACCCGAATTGGCCATGATGAGACGAGAAGGCTAACTAATGAGCGAAGCCGGCTGGCGGATAGTGGATGATGCTCTCCTTCTCGGTCCAACATAAACCCGAAATGGCCATGTAGACACTAGAGGGCAAACTAATGAGCGATGCGGAACAACGATCAGCCGGAGATGCTTACCAGCTCCGTCCTACATTATCCTGAAATGGTCGTTTGATGGAAGAGAAATCTAACTAAAGAGCGATGCCTACCAGCTTACCGAAGGCGATCCTCGCCTGCTCTGTCCAACATAACCCGAAGTGGCCATGTTGACATTAGAAGATAAACTAATAAGCGATTCCGACCGGTGTACATTGAGCGTTGCTTGACAAATGAAATCATAAGTTTATTAATGTCTTTATGTTAACGTATTGGTCAATATTGTTTCGTTGATACTGTAGATAATGAAACGTCAGTGTACTACAGAATGGGGTATCCTTAAATTGGTGATTCTTGTTTGAATGCTTTGCGTCAGATTAGTCTGTAGTCTGTTTAGTTGAAAGAAGTATGATCTGATCTGCAGCAACTGATGTAGTTGTTGGACCATGTTATTGAGTTCTAACTTTCCTCTCCCCGTTGAGCTGGTTGATGAAGAGTGCTGCTGCTGTCTCGAATCGCTAGAGTTGGACCCGATTCAATTGGAGTACCACTAGCAGGTATGGCTGATGTCATCATACTGCCTTCACCCAAATCTTCTGGCACATCATTTGATGACTTCTTTGGACTTTGCACAACAATGGGACTGTAGATACGAAACTAACTATCTGACTAACTTATTCAAATGCATCATTCTTACTTGTTAGAACTGTCCAAACTAAGAGACTGTTCTGGTACATTGTCAACTGCGGCTGTCATCATCGGGATAGGATCAATGTCACTGTTTGGATCAATTGGACTGTACACAAAGAGAGAAACAACATTTAGTTTCCGTTTAGTTACACCATTTAGTGATACTTACTTCTCACCACGGCCCAAACCACCAGGTTCATTAACGCTGTTTGAAGCTGAAACTGGAAAGTCTGCCGCCAATTCACGATTAACTGCTTGTGGAACAATACCAGGTCTGTCAAAATGCAATACAATTAACATTCAAAAGTTGTAATGATCAAATATTACCCAGAAGAAGTGTCCAAAGGAGTTGATTTGGATTCTATATCTCCAGAGTTTGCATTAGATGATGTTCCTGCTTCTTGATCGGTTGACTTCTTGCCTGGTGGCTTGGAAGCAAGATCGATTGACCTACTCAAGAACTCAATTAGTAACTGTGTTATGCCAAAAATCCTCTAAATTCTCAACATTACCCGACAGAAATGGTTTCACTAATAGATTGACGGACAATTGTAGCAGTTTCGGGGCTTTTTGTAGTTGGAAGTTGTTCTTGAGTGACGATCAGTGCACTAAACGGTCGGTTAACATTTTCATTGAACTTGTTCAACCAGAACTGTGGCATGTCTGGTGTCAATCCACTTGGCTTGACAATTTCTTTCTTGTACACTTTGTCCACTCCTGCCAAGTCGAACACCACCACCTTACACTTGTCAGTGACAGCAACCATTTTGTTGCTATCAAAATTGAAAGCAACCTGACGAACAACAGAGCCTTGAGTAGCTGGGTGGGCAGGCATTTGGATTGGTTTCTGTGTGAAAGAATCCTTACGCAAATCCCACAACAGCACATTTCCTTGCATATCACCCATACCCACAAACTGCCGTCGGTAGTCCTTGCCGAATCGCATGAACCAGCACTTTGTGTCGTCCACATGAACTCGAGCAATCTCATGCAAAGGTGGCAATTGAAATCGATTTTCCAGATTTTCCGAAACATCAACATCAGTCGAAGGAATAGGGCCAACTTTTCGGCGTTTACCTCCAACTTGTCCATTGGCATCCTGTTCAAACCAGTCATCTTCATCGGACGGGACAACAGCGGTGTCGAAATGAACCTGCTGATCACTCACAGGTGCTTTGCCAGGTTGAAAGACAGAAATGTCTTC
The DNA here is from genome assembly GCA_023373905.1 of Rhizoglyphus robini. NCBI lineage: Eukaryota > Metazoa > Arthropoda > Arachnida > Sarcoptiformes > Acaridae > Rhizoglyphus > Rhizoglyphus robini. Next base: position 2,413 of record JAKIJQ010000142.1, on the reverse strand, counting down.
CATGAAGGATCTGTGTGTGAAAGATAGTTGAGTTTGGCCAAGGGCAAATGACACAACGTACCTCGTAATGAAACCATCCTTGAACCAGGCCACACTGTCGAGCATAAGCTCATGAATGGCTCGTGTGATAAAAACAGGTCTTTCCTCAATTCCATACATCGAAATCTCCTTCCGCGGATCATTGAATTCAATAAGATTCGTTTCACATATATCGTCCAACAGTTTCCAGTTCTGAAATGACCAAACTCGAATCGTTCGGTCAACACCACAGCTCACAAAGTAATGCTCGGTTGGATGAATGTCCACAGACAACACTTCACCTTGATGGCCTAATGGACCACCAAATACTGCAATCAACATTGCATTTTGGGTGTTCCACAATCGAATGCTGTTGTCCTTGTGAGCAGAAAGAAGCAAGTTGGGCCACCAATTGCCTTTGCCAATTCTCGCCCAGAGAGGCACTTTGAGGTCATTCACATGGCCACTCAATTCATACGTTCGCAATGTTTGCAATTGTTGAGTGTGAATGTCCACCACTCGAATCAATCCTCGTTTGCCAGCAAAAATCACCACATAGTGTGCAGTTGTTGGATTCCAAGTGAAGCAGCAAGTGTAGAAAACATCCTCGTCGTCACGGTAAATAGAATGAGGAACAAATTTGTCCGTACTCTGGTCATAACTGTACACAGTGCAGACCTTGTCCCCACATGTAGCGAACCAGTCTTGTGTTGGTTTGTCCAAACCCCGCGCCCATTGAACGGGGACCTCGTTGAATGCCACGCCGAAGATTGATTGATGAAGTTTCTCTTCGAACAGTGAGTCGATGGTGTAGCGCAAGCCATCGGAACTGCCACTCAACGAACTCATTTGGTTGTTGTTCTTCGATAAGCTAATATCTCTCACACGTTTCTTTCCTTGGCGAGCAGCAGTTGAGGTCGATGCCTTGGCATTGTCATCCTCCGGGTCACTATTATCCTCCACTTTGTGACTAACCTCAATATTATTGAGATCAACAGATAACACCCAGTCTGTGGTCTCTGTCGCCAATCTCCCTTCCGAAACTATTTTGAATGATTGGACTGCCATCGGAGCATTTTCAACTCTATTTCGACGAGCAGCAATAGTAGCAGCGCGGCGCTTTATCCAATTCTTTGTACGACCCATTCTTAATCAAAGATAATGAACGAGGCTGGATAGAAGAGTTAAAGACAAAAATATTATATACAATCACGTGTTAAATTCCAAAAATCAAACACAACTGTTGTGCACCTGTACTCATCAAAGTTACGCTTACTTGTCCGGCAATGCGGTGCAATTCATTCTACTAGAACGCCCCTGAGCAGGTATATAAGACAATTGCACTCATTGTATCCTTCTATCAATTCTATCACTACACACAACATCGCCACACGATTGTCTCTGATGGCATGTACTCCAACGGATACAAGACTCGGCGTTGCCAAGAGTGCGGACAGGGCGCCGGGACAATATGCCATTTGCCTTTGCCTTTTTCATTTCTAGTATTATTGCGGAACGCTGACCTAAACGGACAGCATCTACGGGATAAGGCTATACCAGCAACAACTACTAATAATGTTAGTGATAATATAAAAGTACATACTAACTCATCAAGGCAATGCGCGATCAATTTGCTCTACGCACAGAAGCAGGCAATACCAAGCTCTCTGGTGTGACACATACCTGTCAAGTGCAATGCCACTGGTGAAAACGTAGACAATCGGCACAGTCTGGTGACACTGGGACTTGGACGTGAGTGGTGGTGGTGAGGGCACAAAAGAAATGAATCCGGAGAAAGACGACACAACACAAAGCCACACAGAACAAAATCGAGTAACGTAAAAACGACTGCGATGATCGACTAATGCACGCACACACGCACACAAAGTGTGAGTCACACTGTTTGACTAATGCTGCACAGCGCACGCACGCATTGCACTGAAACAAAAGAGCATGCCTTTTTGTGTGAGTCGTCAATTTACGCATGCGTTGGTGTGAAGGAGTGACTACACCAACGGTTGTGTTTTGGCATATTTTACAAGCTCACAAATGCAGTGATTAGATGGACAGTGCCCGGTAGTTGGCCGGAAAATGCATAAATGTATTACCAACAAAATTGTAATTACCGACAAAAAATGTCATTGTCAGGATATTATAAAATAGTAATTTTAATGAGTAATCAGCAAATTGACTAATTTGATGTTTATTTATATTGAGCGATGTTTAGTTCTGAAGAACAAATGAATTAAGAAATTGACTCAAGTAGTAGGCATACAATGGCAGTGAGTATCGTGAGCGGAACGAATCCAATGAATTGCTTTCTTCTTCAACTAGCAACGAACTTTCTCACGACAAGATCAGACTCACTAGTCTGCAGTGGTTGCTGCCAGTTAGT